>CM031954.1:22182080-22199580 GCA_018749465.1 Paracanthobrama guichenoti
ACTTCAGGAAGAGACAGCAACGGACATACTCCCCCTCATGATCAGCGGGTCACCAGTAGAGAGAGTGAGCAGCTTCAAGTACCTGGGAGTAAACATCTCCGAGGACCTGACCTGGACTGCTCACATTCAGACACAGGTGAAAAAAGCCAGGCAAAGACTGTACCACCTGCGCCAGCTGAGGAAATTCAGGGTTTCACCAGCTATCCTGAAAACTTTCTATTTAGGGGCGATAGAAAGTGTTTTAACTCAGTGCATCACAGCGTGGTATGGGAACAGCACCAGTCATGACCGCAAAGCCCTGCAAAGAGTCGATGCGCTTATCCGAGCGTATCTCAGGGTCAGCTCTCCGTCTCTGCAGGGCGTCTACACCAAACGCTGCAAAGGTAGAGCTACCAAGATCATCAAGGACTCTAATCACCCTGCAAACCCTCATTTCACGCTGCTACCATCTGGTAAGCGCTTCCAAGCCTGATGGCCAAAACTGAGAGACTCAGGAGGAGCTTCTTCCCCAGGCCATCAGACTCCTGAACTTAACATCACGTGACTTCACGCCAGGATAAACATCGATACACTGACATTGCACTGCACTTTCTGTTCTCGTTGTTACTGTGTAACAACCTGTCATAAACCTGTTTGCACATTATACTCTTTATACATTTGTTAACCACATATTTATAAGTCTACAGTTTACTCACTGCAAAGTCTACTTCAATTATTTTATTCCACTTTATCCTTATTTGTTACCTTTTTTTCTCTTGACTTGATTATTTATAATTCTACAGATATAGACATATATATATATATATATATATATATATAGATACTTTTTTTATATATCCTATTTCTATTATAATTTCTTCCTTGTGTTTTTAACTGTGAATTTGCACTGTCCATGGAGCGGACCTGTTTACATTTCACTGCCGGTTGTATATTCTGTATATAACTGTGTATGTGACAAATAAAACTCTTGAATCTTGAATAAAAATCATAGCATAGCATAGCTATAGTGCTGTTGTGAATTCACAAAGGCTTTAATAAACGACATGCATAGAGGTTACGTGTGGCTCCATTCACAGTAACTGCTCCACATTGGTTTGTTTTCCAATAACGTGCATTTGGGAACGCATATAAAGTCTGACACGCTTTGTGTTTCACAGCATTTCGTGTTGCACTCTTGTCATTTACATGCGTGGACCGTCTCCGCATATGTTTGGGTTGCTTATACAGTCTAAAAAAAGATGGGTTAAAAACAACCCAATTTGGGTTATTTGGGCAACCCAGTGAGGGGTTGTTTTGACCCAGCACATTGGGATAAATGTTTGACTGGGTAGCTTTTTGGGGTGGGGGTGGGGGTGGGGTTGGGTTATTATTTACTCAGCATTTGTTTGAGTGTAACGCTCATCTGGGAACACAACATGCACCATTCCATCAGACTTAAAGGGAAAACCATTTATAGACCTACGCCAACACAGGAGAATACATCAATATATCTTTCTAAATATGCTAACTGTTCGTTGCAATTTCAAAATAAACATTTAAACCCTCGCTCTGAGTTTGCACATTTTGATGTCCACATATTCCTGTTCAATAAATTACAGTAGCTGTAGCATTTTATATCATAAAGAAGTGGCCAAATATTAACGATTAAGTGGACATTTGAACTAAATGTTGTTTGGCCAAAATGATTTGATCTGCTGTAAAGTTTAACAAAACCAGGCAAGGACATAAACTCTAAAAAGTGTTGTTTTAACCCAGTTTTGGGTCAAATATGGAAAATCCAAACCATTGGGTTAAAATTTTAATTAAAAAATTTAACCCAGTGGCTGGGTTTGTCCATATTTGACCCAAATTTCCGTTGAAACAACCCAGCATTTTTTAGAGTGTAGTTTGATTGTTAATATTATGTATATTACACTATGGGCCCTATTTTACCAATCTGATCACATGGTCTGAAGCTCACGGTGCAAATCCACTTTTGCTAGTTTATCAATGGAAAAACAGTCGAAACACCCGCCGCATGGTCCAAAAGGGTTGGATCCATGGTCCAACAGAGTCTCATCTCCCTTTCCCTTTAAAAGCCAGTTGTGCTCGCACCATGGCGGATTCACTATTTACATGCGAGTGCAAAGACTGAACGCTTCTCCAGAGAGGAATCCTTTTATTTTTATTTAAAGATGAGTGTGTAATAAGCAGTGTGTGCACGTTGTGCACCGTCTATAGGCTCATATTACTAACACACCCTTTAAATAACACACAGATACTGCACTATTGACTTTAGAGCAGGTTTGTGTTGGTCAATGGTCAGTGGTTTTCAGTTCCTCACAATAGCAGCGCTCCAACAATGCTCCTGAACACACCTGGTGTTCAGACCAGACGCCCATGGGTGAACAGATGCGCCAGTGCGTTTGATATTTAAACACCGTGAGCTGGACATGAACATGAGAACTGCGTCTGGCTGACACTAGCAGAACACACTTGAATCGCGCCTGCCGTCATATTGCGCCGGGTGTGTGATAGGGCCCTATGTATTTTAGAAGTGTTCAATAAAACCATATGATTACTAGCTTTTTATACTTTCTTTGAGCCAATCATTATTGCCTCATTGTTATTAAATGTATTTTAAGTCATTTTAAAGGCTATTGTTCGCCTTAGGTCTATTTTTATCCTCACCCAAAAAAATCATATTACTCGATTAATCGTCAAAATAAATTGACAGATTACTCGATTACCAAAATAATTGTTAGTGACAGCCCTAATCTTGATTAAACTTTTGCTGGTTATATGCAGCTTTAAGAGAAAATTAAGCGTTTTAATAATGGGAGGTTCCTTTGTTGGTGTCCACCTTTGACTACCTCCAAAAATGGTTTGAGTGATCAGATCACAAAGCGTTTTGAACAGCTCAAAATGTGCTGTGCACTTGCGGTCAGATCACCTGAAATGGATGTTAACACCAGGAATAAATGGGGTCCATGACTGAGACTAGATCAGCTGATGTGGACAACCATGACACCCAAACAAATCTATAGCATAATGTCCCGTCTGAGACATGGGAGACACCTCAAAGCTGTGATCCAGGTATGGAAAAGGACATTATAATATATTACGGGGGAAACAACAAATCTTCATTACCCTTTAAGGCCGAGCGTCACTCTGTGGCATTTCCGAACACAGCTTATGACATAATGACTGACGACTGAATGTTTTCCCCAGTGCTCAGTTCATTAAATATAGATTAGCTCCTTTCTGAAGTGTTCAATGCCTCTGATAAATTACCAAACTCTGACTAAAACAAAAAGAAGTAAAACTCAAAGGAACTCCATGATGAAGTCTTGCACACAAGCATATTAAAAATTCAAGCTCAGTGCCGTCAAATGCACACGATAGATCCAGAATAAAAATATCAGAAAGTTATGTATTTAAACAGCTGTTGCAGTGAATTAAAACGATACGCACGGCAGTCTGTCAGAAGATAGTTATCGTGGTTTATAAAGCTTTAAGCCTTAAAGCACACAACAAGTGGAAAACAACAGAGAATGAGCATGATGGATTTCATGAGTGTGAATATTGTAAAAATGTCATTATTTTTATCATATTGTGGTTAAGACGGCATTAACTGTAACATATGTCCTCTCAAGGCTAATCGTTATAATAATGTATGAAAAAGACTGATTAGTACGTGACCTAAAAGGTGCAGCAGCTGAAAGCCTCTGCTTATGTCTCTTCTAACCAGTGTCTGGTTGCTATTGTGCGTTATTGAGCTGGACAGACGCTATACAGGGTTAGATAAAGATATCACAACACTGACGACACCAAGACATGGACTGAAGCGATTCTCCACCTCACACAAAGATCCTAATCGGAGACGGATCAATGTCTAGAAGGAGAGAATGTCAATCTATAGTCACCACTCAACGTCATTACAGTAGGGCCTTAAAGGGTCATGAAACCCTAAACCAAATTTTCTGAGATTTTAACAGAAGTGTGTGTTGAACATGGAAGACAATGTTACTGTCTGTTAGTTTGCAATGTGGGAGAAAACTAGTTAATTAACACCTTTTTGCTCTATTTTCAACTTCCTGGTTTAAATTGGTCTTCCTGTCGACGTCATCGGCTGTGATGTTTTCTCGTACTACAGTACGGCGATGACTCAGTGTCTCATAATTATTCATGAGACTGTGTGTCTTTATCCTATGAGAAGACGCGCTGCTTAATTCATGACAGCACACACTTAATTATTCATGACCGCACGCGTTGATAGGCATTTTCCTCTGACTGGCGCTACAAACAGTGAGGTGGCATACAGTAAGTGAGAGATGCGTTAATGGATCAAAAACGCTTTGTATGAGTGTTCTGCGTTGCCTGCGTTCTCTTCAATAGACCCGAAGTCTTCACACAAACGCGATTCATCCACACTGTGAGTGTAACCGCTCTTTACGGCCATTTAACCGACCAAAACTCCACAAAATAAGCCTCAAAAGTTATCAAAGTTATGTTTTAGATGCAGAGAACAACATTTAATTGTGCGTTGAATTATAGCTGTCACAGGATATATGTATTTGTGTATATTGTGTTGCGTGTAACTTAATGGTAATTTACAGAATGCGTTTGTGGAAGCTTTGAAGCTTTTAATGAGTGAAATAAAATTGTCTGAATCAGAAGCCGTTGATGTGCTGTCAGTCTCCCCTCGTCCCCCTCCACCCCGCCGCTAAACCACGCCCACTTTTAGAGCATTTTTCAAAACTGTGCTGAGAACTGACGGCTCCTAAAACGGGGTTTCATGACCCTTTAAAGCATCTGCTTTATTTTTATAATAAAAAAATGCTGCTGTTTTATTTATTTTTTTATTTGAACAGTAAAAAAAAAAAAAAAAAAAAAAACGGGCCTACGAAATCTGTTTAATTTTTTTCCTAAATTTCACTTTATTTCTGTTTTCTGCCTTAATTTTTTTTTTTTTCCAGTTTTAATTTTTCTGCATTACAATTTAATGGTTAAATTACATGTTAGTAATCATAAAGCATGTCTAATTCACTGAAATGATCAGTGTTGTACATTGAGTTATGTGTTTGAGTAATTTTTCGACAAGTAAAGCACTTTGGTCAACTTGTGTTGTTTTTAAATGTGCTAGACAAATAAATGTTGAGAAATGTTAAGAGAGAAATCAAGAAACAAATTATTTAACAACACAATATTATAAGTTTAAAGGAATATGCCGACGTTTATTCACCGTATCGCCCAGAGTTAGATAAGTCCATACACACCATTCTCATCTCCGTGCGTGCCATAACTCTGTCTGACGCACCCACCGCTAGCCTAGCTTAGCACAAAGACTGGAGGTTAATGGCTCCAGCTAGCCTACTGCTCAATAAGTGACAGAATAGAGAGGCGCAATGATATTACAGTGCCTGAAAATAGTCCGAAGCACGCTCTCTGTGCAAGCAGGTTGTCACGTTGGTTATGTTGATGGAAGTTAGCCTATTTTCAGGTGCTGTAATATCACTGTGCCTCTGCACCCATGGTATGGCAGCAGTTCCTGGATTATTACGCAGAAATTAGAGAATAGTTCCTAGCCATATCGGTCTAGAAAATCACAACTTTTAATTTTCCGTCAGTCTTACACGATGTAACACATCACAACATGTAAATAGGAAAATGTTGGCATTATTCTGTCACTTATTGAGCAGTAGGCTAGCTGGAGCCATTTACCTCCAGTCTTTGTGCTAAGCTAGGCTAGCGGTGGGTGCGTCAGACAGAGTCATGGCATGCACGGAGATGAGAATGGTATGTATGGACTTATCTAACTCTGGGCAATACGGTGAATAAGCTAAAGTCCCAAAAAGTCAGCGTTCTCTTTTAACAAAAAAAAATTTTGGACTATGAAATCGGTTTTATATTTTTCTCCAAAATCTGTTTTAATTTGTCTGCATTCCATTTTAATGGTTAATTTCAAAATAATAATGGTTATTTTTAAATTATTATTTTTATGACTGGATTCTGTGTTTTTATAGGGCCCTGTATGAAGGTATTTTTGGTGCACAACAACCGAACACGTGTGAGAGTGGACTTCGTAGCTGTAGAGCAAATCCACATGTGTATCAATACATTTGAAGTCACAGAGAAAAATATCTTTTAGGAGTTGCAAAATATTTTTCATAATAAAAAAATCCTAACAATTATGCAAAAGCACATTTTATCAAACTAAGTGTTTTAGTAGGACTAGTAGGAGACCATTGATGTGTAAACTGAATTTGAAGTTATTTTTGTTGTAGCTCTTTTCGGGTTCTGCACTTTGCAGACGGTCCCTTTGTACTTGTCTCTCATATTATAAGGCTCGTTTAGAGGGAAAATGAGTTGCAGCCCATTGTCTACATTCAAGAGGTGTCATTTAACAACATTTAACTCACAAGTTATTGATCCGAGAAGCTCAATTCTGTGACTATATTGGCAATTTTACAGAACTCATTGAACTAAGCACTGACTGTATTTCTTTATACTTAAGTCCAAGTTCAAAATAAAACTCTAACCGCTACATTGTTAACGTACTGAGCTGTTCGAAACGGCCAGCGGGACACAAATGTGAGCGTATGAGTTTCTTCATGTGTGATTCGCAGAACAGGATTTGTGCACCTGCAGTGAAGAATGTGTGAAGCTGTAACTGTTGCGTTGTGCTTGGAGAGAAAAAAAGGTCCTAAAAGATTTTTCTCTGTGACTTCAAATGTATTCATACACATGTGTTCAGTTGTTTTGCACCAAAAATACCTTCATATCCCTGCACTCATAAAAAAAAGGTACAAAAGCTGTACAGTACCCTTTAAAACAATTCTAATATGTAACATTTAGGTACTAATATGCACATCTTTTGTAGCGATGTGTACCTTTAAGATACTAATATACCCTTTTGAAAGGGTACCACCCCTGTGACAGCTTTTGTACCTTTTTTTCTGAGAGTGTCGCAGAAACCATAGGACCCTATTACAGAAAGAATATGCATGAGCAATGAGATCAAGTGTCTGCGAGCAGTGAAGTTATGCAGACTATCAAGATGAGGACTCGAGGGTTGCTATTTGAAGATGTTGTGTTCTCCAGCCTGCTCTCTCTTTGATGCAGTCAGATGAAAGCACTTTAATTGCACATCTGTGAGCAGGAGTGAAACAGCAGACACTACAATCAGGCTAACTCATTCCGGTCACATAGATTGGGATGCATATTAACAATAACAAAAATAACAGTTCTCTCTTTAAACAGGTTTGATTTTGGAGTTTTGGTTGTAGCGAAAAAAATTAAGAAAATGTAACATTGTGTGTGTGTGTGTGTGTGTGTGTGTGTGTGTGTGTGTGTGTGTGTGTGTGTGTGTGTGTGTGTGTGTGTGTGTGTGTGTGTGTGTTATATATCATTTATTTATGGAAAATACAAGGATGGATGGGTGGATGGATGGATATAATGAAATAATGAAGGATATAATGAAAGAATGAAAGAATATTAATGGAAAGAAGTATATATGTGTGTGTGGGGGGGATGCATCATTTATTTTATACAATTTTAGGGAAAATACAACTCATCTCAAGTAATTCTTTAAATGTGATGTATGTGGTTTGTATTTATGATGTTCTGTTGTGCTCAGTCACTTGGTGGTCATTTTCAAACAAAAAGGTTCATTTTTGTCCCTGGCCTTATGGATTAAAAATAGAAATACATGGCTACTATCCATCATATGGCATAAGAGAGATGGCATACAAGCAGTGTGTATTTTGGGAGAGCCATTAAAAGTGGAGTGTTGCTCTAACAGCTATAAAATGCAGAAACTAAGCAGCGTCCAGACCAGCACGCCGGCAGCAAATGAAGCGAAAAAATAATACAGTAATTTGCATTATTATGGGACCCGTGGGGCAGACAAGAGAAAACAGCCTTTGAGACGCTAATGAGGAAAGATAAGGGCAGGTTAACACATGGGGTAATGAGATATAGCATGTGTCATTCCTTCAGTTGATACCCAGACCTGCCACTTATCATTCAAACTTCACCTTTTGACTGTAGATGGGATCAAATCAGCATGGGAAAAAAAACAGGAAGAAAAGAATGAAGAAAGAAGAAAGGAAAGAATGAATGGGGGGAGAGAGAATGACAACATTAAAATGAAGAAAGAAGTAGGTGAAGAGGAAGGGAAAAGAGAAGCAGACAATGACAAGGGATGGATGGATGGATGGATGGATGGATGGATGGATGGATGGATGGATGGATGGATGGATGGATGGATGGATGGATGGATGGATGGATGGATGGATGGATGGATGGATGGATGGATGGATGGATGGATGGATGGATGGATGGATGGATGGATGGATGGATGGATGGATGGATGGATGGATGGATGGATGATGGAATGTTATAATGAAAGAATGAAAGAATATTAATGGAAAGAAGTATATGTGTGTGTGGGGGGGTGCATGGTGTGGATGTTAACAGGAAGATGAAGTGAAAAGGGAATAATAATAAGACGGCGAATAAGGTAAGGAAGGAAAGAAAGAAGGAAGAGGGAAAGAGGAGAGAGAGGGAGAGAAGGAGAGAGAAAATGAAATATGGAGGAGGAGGAAGAGGAGGAGGAAATCAAAATCAACACTGTGACATTAAAAAGGCTTCAGTGAAAGTCCATGAGCTCAGCACTTGGAGGAGATCACATCCAGGTAACTGGCATTCCACAAAACACTTCACTGAATCCCCAGAACTCAACACACAGACGGACCTCCACTCTCTCTCAACCTCGATAAACAAGTACTCAAGAGACACAAGAGTTTCTGACAGTGGTTTGATGCTCACATTGTTCCACCATAGAGAGCTAGTACAGCTCTCAGAACAAAACCATTACACCATTTGACCCATAAAATATCCCAAGTGCAAACTGCCAACTTTGTCCATCGTAAATGGTCAACTAATCAGAGTAACAAAGTAGCAAGATTTGTCTGTGTGTAACCAAGTCCACCCGGTTGAGTTTTCCAGACACTCAATCCTGCAACAGCTTGGCCAGTAGACAGGTGTTCAGTCACCCAACCTGGGGACGCAGAGCAGGCCAACAATAGAGAATGTGGGAAATGGCATTGGTGTGTCGTGGGAGGATAAACGGCGTGTGTTACGGACCGGAGCCATGGTAATTACTTTGCTGGGGGTTGCTGGGTTGGCATCTCACGCTCTTTCGGTCGAATTGTTTGCCAACAGTGCCAGTAAAAGTGACTACACCAGCTGTCCAAACACGAGGAGGGGGTTTGACCAGAGACCGTGTGCATGTATTTCAAACTGATTGCATTGTCACTACATTCTACCAGCATTGTCTATGTGCTGAGAGCACAGCTTAAAGGAACAGTTCACCCTCAAACGAAAAGCGTGTCAGGCCAAATGATACAAAAGCTCCATAAAAGTATTGTTAAATTATCCATATGGCTTAAAACTGTTCAATGTCTTTGCGTGAAGCAAAGACCAAAATTTAGATGAAAGACCATGAGCACCTAATGGTTCAAACACTCGCCACATCTGAATATAATTGAGCCACTTTGGGGTGTTTTGGAGGAGCTCCTCCACCAGCATCACGAACTGACTTGAATGGCTCAAAAAAACCCTGGCCACTGTGAAGGACTTGTATCCGTCATTCCCAGGAAGAATTGATGCTGTACTGGCCTCAAAAGGAGGCCCTACACAATACTAATGAGTAATTGTGGTCTAAAATTCAAATCCATCGTTTACTGAGGTGAAGATTGTGGATTTTTTAGATAGCAACCCAAACTCAAACCAGCTGATGAAAAAATTACTGAAGCAAATGTAATAATAAAAGGCTGGAATGACATTGATATGGCTTTAATCAAGGAAGTCATTGATGCAATTCTTAAACAGCTCAAATATCTTTTAATTTGTGCAAATAGGGAAGTACAGATCAGAGTGCTTGGGTATGAGGATCCCACAGGGGTCGACTTTGGGCCCCAAATTATTTATTCTGTATATTTCACTGATCAGGCATAACATTATGACATAATATTGTGTTGGTCCCACTTTTGCTGCCAAAACAGCCCTGACCCGTTGAGGCATGGACTCCACTAGACCCCTGAAGGTGTGCTGTGGTATCTGGCACCAAGATGTTAGCAGCAGGTCTTTTAAGTCCTGTAAGTTGCAAGGTGGAGCCTCCATGGATCGGACTTGTTTGTTCAGAACATCCCACAGATGCTCAACTGGATTGAAATCTGGGGAATTTGGAGGCCAAGTCAACACCTCAAACTTCCTGAACCATCTGCGCATTATCCTGCTGGAAGAGCCACAGCCACATGGAATACCGTTTCCATGAAAGGGTGTCCATGGTCTGCAACAATGCTTAGGTAGGTGGTACGTGTCAAAGTAACATCCACATGGATGGCAGGACCCAAGGTTTCCCAGCTGAACATTGCCCAAAGCATCACACTGCCTCCGCCGGCTTGCCTTCCTCCCATAGCGCATCCTGGTGCCATGTGTTCCCCAGGGAAGCCACACACACGCACCCGGCCATCCACGTGATGTAAAAGAACACGTGATTCATCAGACCAGGCCACCTTCTTCCATTGCTCCGTGGTCCAGTTCTGATGCTCACGTGCCACTGTTGGTGCTTTCGGCGGTGGACAGGGGTCACCCTGACTGGTCAGCAGCTATGCCGCCCCATACACAACAAACTGAGATGCTCTGTGTATTCTGACACCTTTCTATCAGAACCAGCATTAACTTCTTGAGCAGTTTGAGCTCCAGTAGCTCGTCTGTTTGATCGGACCACACGGCCAGCCTTCGCTCCCCACGTGCATCAATGAGCCTTGGCCGCCCATGACCCTGTGGCCGGTTCACCACTGTTCCTTCCTTGGAGCACTTTTGATAGATCCTGACCACTGCAGACCGGGAACACTGCAAACCAAAATGGCGCCGCTGTGTTTGGTCGCCGTTCAGGTCGCTCCGCGAAGACTGTGCTTTTATTTACTATTGTACTTTCTTTTACTCTCAGTTTTTACAAACTTATCATCTGCATTGATTTACTATGACAGCAAAACTCTTTTGGACACTGGTTACCTCTACACTGGACTGTTTCAGGACACTTTCGCCGATCCTCTGTGGCCATCTGAGATCCTTCGGAACGCCGAGTTGAACAATGGACAGAGCCGACAGAAAAGAAGAAACACCGTGGGAAACGCGCTGGTATCTGTAACAGACTGAGGAAAAGGGCATTCAGACCTCCTCTCCCGAGCATTCTTCTAGCAAATGTTCAATCCTTGGATAATAAGATGGACGATCTTAGAGCCAGGATAAGTTTTCAACGGGACATGTGAGACTGTAATATCTACTGTTTGTCCGAAACATGGCTCACGCCCGCGGTCCCGGACACAGCTGTGACGCCGTCGGAGAACTTCTCTGTTTTTCGGATGGACAGAACAGCCGAGGCCGGTAAATCCAAAGGCGGTGGAGTGTGTTTCATGATCAACAAGAAATGGTGCGATCCCAGGAACGACTCGCGACGCATGTGGCAAGGTCTGAGGTCCATCTGCTCCTTTGGATCTAAATCCTCTGCAGAGGCAAGCGCTGATCCGCTGCTCGTGAACGAGTTAAACTCTTTCTACGCCGCTTTGACTGTAACCGCGCAACGCGAGGTCCATCTCTGCTCCTTTGGATCTAAATCCTCTGCAGAGGCAGCGCTGATCCGTTGCTGCGTGAACAAGTTAAACTCTTTCTCACGCTGCGCTTTGACTGTAACTCCGCCAAGTGGCGCGTTAGAGGAAATTACTCAGAGCAGCAACAATCACGTGATCTCTGTCTCAGAGGATGAAGTTCGAGAGCACTCAAGCGTGTGGACGCGTCAGGAAAGCTGCCGGGCCAGATGGTATTTCAGGTCGTGTTCTGCGGTCCTGTGCTGATCAGCTCGCCGGGTTGTTTACATCTATCTTTAATGAGTCCTCGCTACATCTGTGGTCCCCACCTCCTTCAAAAAATCCACCATCATCCCTGTCCCTAAGAACAGTAAACCCTCTTGCCTAAATGACTATCGTCCAGTGGCTCTCACGTCTATAGTCATGAAGGTCTTTGAGAGACTCATTAAAAACACCATTTGCGCCTTCATTCCTGACACTTTGGACCCTCTTCAGTTTGCCTATCGTCCCAATAGATCGACTGAAGATGCCATCTCTCATGTCCTCCACTCCTCCCTCACTCACATCGACAGCAAAAGTGGGAACTACGTAAGACTGCTATTTATTGACTATAGCTCAGCCTTTAACACCATAGTTCCCACCAAGCTAACCTCCAAACTCCTGGATCTCGGCCTGAATCCTTCTCTCTGCCACTGGATTGAGGACTTCCTCACTGGCAGGCCTCAGGTGGTGAGAATAGGCCAGTCCACCTCCTCCTCCATCACCCTGAGTGTGGGAGCTCCACAGGGCTGTGTCCTGAGCCCCCTGCTCTACTCTCTCTACACGCATGACTGTTTGTCCACACACAGCTCCACCTCTATCATCAAATTTGCTGATGATACTGTTGTCCTGGGCCTCATTTCCAACAACGAGACGGCATACTTGGACGAGGTGGAGCATCTAACATCATGGTGCCAGGACAACTGTCTCTCTCTGAATGTTGGCAAGACCAAAGAAATGATTGTGGACTTCAGGAAGAGACAGCAACGGACATACTCCCCCCTCATGATCAGCGGGTCACCAGTAGAGAGAGTGAGCAACTTCAAGTACCTGGGAGTAAACATCTCCGAGGACCTGACCTGGACTGCTCACATTCAGACACAGGTGAAAAAGCCAGGCAAAGACTGTACCACCTGCGCCAGCTGAGGAAATTCAGGGTTTCACCAGCTATCCTGAAAACGCGTTCTATTTAGGGGCGATAGAAAGTGTTTTAACTCAGTGCATCACAGCGTGGTATGGGAACAGCACCAGTCATGACCGCAAAGCCCTGCAAAGAGTAGTGCGCTTATCCGAGCGTATCTCAGGGTCAGCTCTCCCGTCTCTGCAGGACGTCTACACCAAACGCTGCAAAGGTAGAGCTACCAAGATCATCAAGGACTCTAATCACCCTGCAGACCCTCATTTCACGCTGCTGCCATCTGGTAAGCGCTCCAAGCCTGATGGCCAAAACTGAGAGACTCAGGAGAAGCTTCTTCCCCAGGCCATCAGACTCCTGAACTTAACGCCACGTGACTTCACTTCAGGATAAACATCGACATACTGACATTGCACTGCACTTTCTGTTCTCGTTGTTACTGTGTAACAACCTGTTATAAACCTGTTTGCACATTATACTCTTTATACATTTGTTAACCACATATTTATAAGTCTACAGTTTACTCACTGCACAGTCTACTTCAATTATTTTATTCCACTTTATCCTTATTTTTACCTTTTTTTTTCTCTTGACTTTATTTATAATTCTACAGATATAGACACATACATTATATATATATATATATATAGTATTTTTTTTTATCCTATTTCTATATAATTTCCTCCTTGTGTTTTTAACTGTGAATTTGCACTGTCCATGGAGCGGACCTGTTTACATTTCACTGCCGGTTGTATATTCTGTATATAACTGTGTATGTGACAAATAAAACTCTTGAATCTTGATCTTGAATCTTGAACACCCCACAAGAGCTGCAGTTTTGGAGATGCTCTGACCCAGTCGTCTAGCCATCACAATTTGGCCCTTGTCAAACTCGCTCAAATCCTTACGCTTGCCCATTTTTCCTGCTTCTAACACATCAACTTTGAGGACAAAATGTTCACTTGCTGCCTAATATATCCCACCCACTAACAGAAGCCGTGAGGAAGAGATCATCAGTGTTATTCACTTCACCTGTCATAATATTTTGCCTGATCTGTGTATTATTTATGGTGTAGTATTTTCTGATCTGGGGAAAATTTGCAAGCAGATTTTGGAGGTGGTCACAGCTGAAATTAATAAGTTATCAATAAAGTTAGATCAAACCAAACTTGTGCTATTTGGAAACCGCAAAACTGACACACAAGTAAAAGTAATGATTAATAAATGTAGAAATAGAAAGTTTTTTGGGTGTGATTCTTAATTACAAAATCTGCTGGAAACCTCATATTAAATATGTTAGAGCAAAAGTAGCACAGTATTGGAGTAATGGGGAAAGCAAGGCATGTATTGAATGAGAAAGCACTTTAAATTTTGTATAATTCCCTGGTGTTGAAGTATGGGGCAACACCTATAAAAGACATTATGCACAATACCAAAAAGAGCAATTAAACAAAGTAGGTTATCATGAGCATACCAATTTACTGTATTTAAAATTACACACATTAAAGTTTAAACATCTAGTAGAATTTAATATTGCACAAATAATCTATAAAACAAAAAATAAACAGCTGCCTGGTAACATACAACAACTGTTCACAGATCACAAGGAGGGGTTATAACTAAATTTATAACAAAAAATAACATACTAAACAATGTTTTATAAAAATGCAGGAAGTTTTCTGTGATGGGTGTGTGTGTGTGTGTGTGTGTGTGTGTGTGTGTGTGTGCACACTATCACTTCAGGTGAGCAACAAAGCGCTCGGACAAAGCTCAAAAGCATGTGCATTTCGATTTTTTTGGAGTGCTTTTGTGGAACAGTCTGAATAAATCAATCAAACAAAGTGTAAATATATTGCAATTTAAAAAAAAAGGTACAAAAGATTTATTTTTGGGAAGTACAGACATAAGGAGGGAGAGTGATAATTCAATACAGTTAGAGATATGTGATGTCTGTTTGTTATTCTTTATCTTAATAGCTTGATAAAGTAGCATGCAAATTGGAGTAGTGTTTTTGTATCATTTAAAATGGCATGTCTGATTTTTCTTGATTGAATGTGATTTGGTTTTGGTACGTACTGCGGGTAGGACTGGATAAGCCTTTCTACATATCCCTTTTAGAATGGTTTGAGTATTACGTCAAAATGTTAATTTACATTTGTTTGTATATTTTATTTGTGTGTGTGCGCATGTGTGCGCGTGTATGCTAGTGTGTGTGTGTATGCTAGTGTGTGTGTGTGTGTGTGTGTGTGTGCGCGCAGCGAAGCGTGAGTGAGTGAGTGAGTGAGTGAGTGAGTGAGTGAGTGAGTGAGTGAGTGAGTGAGTGGTGAGTGAGTGAGTGAGTGAGTGAGTGAGTGGAGTGAGTGAGTGAGTGAGTGAGTGAGTGAGTGGTGAGTGAGAGTGAGTGAGTGAGAGTGAGTGAGTGAGTGAGTGAGTGAGGTCTGAGAGAGAGTGAGTGAGAGTGAGAGAGAGTGAGAGAGTGAGAGAGAGAGAGTGAGAGAGAGAGTGAGAGAGAGAGTGAGAGAGTGAGAGAGAGAGTGAGAGAGAGAGTGAGTGAGTGAGTCTGTGTGAGTGAGTCTGTGTGAGTGAGTCTGTGTGAGTGAGTCTGTGTGAGTGAGTCTGTGTGAGTGAGTCTGTGTGAGTGAGTCTGTGTGAGTGAGTCTGTGTGAGTGAGTCTGTGTGAGTGAGTGAAATGACATGGGTACTAAAAACGTGGAGATTTTCTGGGTCCTTGTAATTAAAATGGCTTAAAAAATAACATACTAAACAATGTTTTATAAAAATGCAGAAAGTTTTCTGTGATGGGTGTGTGTGTGTGTGTGTGTGTGTGTGTGTGTGTGTGTGTGTGTGTGTGTGTGTGTGTGTGTGTGTGTGTGTGTGTGTGTGTGTGTGTATACACAATCACTTTAGGTTTTAAGGTTAGCGCCACCCGACAAGCCTTGCTACTGTTAGATATTCACATGATTAATGAAAAAGAAATGGGAAAACGCTAGCTAGCTCTTATCCTCATGTCTCACAAAACAGCAGGGGCTAATGGGTTCACGGATATATTAATAATGGAATAATATATGCTAGTGTGATAGCTACACGCTGTTAACCTGTGAGCCCAGAGAGATTAGATGACATCTACACATTAATAAACAAACCTGCTTATGTCATAACAAAAGCATTATATCTTTACAAGTCACAAGTCCACAACTGAAGCATGCGTGTTGCTCCTATGTGTGTGTGTGTGTGTGTGTGTGTGTGTGTGTGTGTGTGTCAAGTTCACAACTGAAGCATATGTGTTGCTCATATATATAATATATCTAATCAACCAATCACATGGCAGTTGCTTCAATGCATTTAGGGGTGTGGTCCTGGTCAAGACAATCTCCTGAACTCCAAACTGAATGTCAGAATGGGAAAGAAAGGTGATTTAAGCAATTTTGAGCGTGGCATGGTTGTTGGTGCCAGACGGGCCGGTCTGAGTATTTCACAATCTGCTCAGTTACTGGGATTTTCACGCACAACCATTTCTAGGGTTTACAAAGAATGGTGTGAAAAGGGAAAAACATCCAGTATGCGGCAGTCCTGTGGGCAAAAATGCCTTGTTGATGCTAGAGGTCAGAGGAGAATGGGCCGACTGATTCAAGCTGATAGAAGAGCAACTTTGACTGAAATAACCACTCGTTACAACCGAGGTATGCAGCAAAGCATTTGTGAAGCCACAACACGCACAACCTTGAGGCGGATGGGCTACAACAGCAGAAGACCCCACCGGGCACCACTCATCTCCACTACAAATAGGAAAAAGAGGCTACAATTTGCACAAGCTCACCAAAATTGGACAGTTGAAGACTGGAAAAATGTTGCCTGGTCTGATGAGTCTCGATTTCTGTTGAGACATTCAGATGGTAGAGTCAGAATTTGGCGTAAACAGAATGAGAACATGGATCCATCATGCCTTGTTACCACTGTGCAGGCTGGTGGTGGTGGTGTAATGGTGTGGGGGATGTTTTCTTGGCACACTTTAGGCCCCTTAGTGCCAATTGGGCATCATTTAAATGCCATGGGCTACCTGAGCATTGTTTCTGACCATGTCCATCCCTTTATGACCACCATGTACCCATTCTCTGATGGCTACTTCCAGCAGGATAATGCACCATGTCACAAAGCTCGAATCATTTCAAATTGGTTTCTTGAACATGACAATGAGTTCACTGTACTAAAATGGCCCCCACAGTCACCAGATCTCAACCCAATAGAGCATCTTTGGGATGTGGTGGAACGGGAGCTTCGTGCCCTGGATGTGCATCCCACAAATCTCCATCAACTGCAAGATGCTATCCTATCAATATGGGCCAACATTTCTAAAGAATGCTTTCAGCACCTTGTTGAATCAATGCCACGTAGAATATTAAGGCAGTTCTGAAGGTGAAAGGGGTCAAACACAGTATTAGTATGGTGTTCCTAATAATCCTTTAGGTGAGTGTACATACACACACACACACTAAACACTCTAAACAAGTTAACGTAAGAATTAAATACAATTTAGCAATGACCAATTTATATATTAGTAATGTACGCAATATTTACTTGTATACATATTCAAGAAAACATTTAAATACATGCACAGGTGATTTCTGTGAATAATTCCTTTGAAAATTTGTATAAATATAATTATAATTATAAAATTGTTGTTTATAACCGA
>CM031954.1:22204580-22254935 GCA_018749465.1 Paracanthobrama guichenoti
AAAACCCTCAAGAAGAAAAGAGCAAAAAGGAGATTTTTTTTTCCCTATGCTGTCCAACACTTTTGGCCAAATCAGGATCAAAGACCTCATCCTGTGATGACTTCATTACTCAGAGAGGTGATCTTTTATTTCACACACACACACACACACACACACATAAGAAAAGCAGACAATGACTCACTCGCACAAACTCACAGACAGAACCACAAGGAAACATTGTAACAATCTATATAAAACAGATTTTGTTTAACTTTAGTGAGTGTGTAGTGTCGCTGTTTGAGCAGAAACAACATCTGCAAAGTTACGCCGCTCAAAGTTCAAAGCAAAGGGAGAGATTTTCTTACAGAAATCTCTTTTTAAGGACTACAACAAACGGCTGGTAGGGACTACAACGAGTTAGTGACATCATAACCCTAACATTTACATAAACCCCGCCCCCGGGAGCATGTTGAGAAGAGAAGAGTTGTTGTAGTCGAGCACATTTGGGAGTCGCTCAAGCTGTCGTCCGTCTTTCACATTTATTGATACAGTACGAACACAAATGCAATAGCATGTCATAAAGCAAGATGACAACATAAGTTATAACCGTAATTAAACTAAACTATCCCTGTTCTCTCTTCATCAGCAGATATTCTCTGGCTCATCAGTTCCCACACCAGCGGTTTATAGATTATCATGACAGAATATGCTAATCAATGACTGAAGATCGTTAACTCATAAATTCATCCTCTATCCCTTCAGAAACGTCCTGTCTCATTCTACATGTTGTCTCTTCTTCTTGAGTCTCTGACTCCGACTGACAAACCAACTCCGGTTTGATCATAAAAGGCTGTTTCTGATATTTTCAGTGTGTGTCTGCATGAAGTAATTGAAGCCGCTAACATGAGCTCTTGAAGCTCCGCCCTCTTCTAGAAAGGGGGTGGGAGCAGCAGCTCATTTGCATTTAAAGGAACACACACAAAAACAGCACGTTTTAGCTCACCTTCAAAAAGTGACAATTTTAACATTCTATTAAAAATGATCTGTGGGGTATTTTGAGATCAAAATTCACATACACACTCACACACACACACACACACACAGGAAATCAGAGATTATTTTTATTTTACATCTTGTAAAAAGGGGGATTATAGGACCCCTTTAAAAACACGATGAATAATTAAGAATGCTTTCCACCAGATTAAAAAAATAAGGTATCTGGTTAGTTGTGCTTCTTTTCATGACATGCATTTTATGATCCATTTAAATATTTTACTGATGGGTTTAAAAAGTAATTATGAAAAATGTATGACCTAGTGCATGAAAAGTGACTTATTTGTAATGCAACTTCTGGCTCATAAACACATCTGAGAAGCAAACATTTTTGAAAGGAAAAACAATAAAAATTATCATCATTAACTGGTTCATTAAAACTATCGTCACAGTTCTGAAAAACAAAACATTACAAACAATAACTGCAGAAACCATTTAGCACAACAGGATTAATCTAACTTTGAGCTGCATCTCTTTAGTATTACATTTTTTTTTATTTACATATTACACACTTAAATACACAGAACTATTATCAATGTCTTACTGTATATTAGGGATGCACAATATATCAACCACCATGTCGGCTGATATATGTTCATTTTTAATGATATCGTTATCGGCCCGATAAGAAAATTTGGCTGATATATTAAAGTTGCTAAATAATGGATGCAATTCAGATGTGCACTGTTCTCCGTGATGGTTCTGAATTGCTTGAAATATGATTGGAATCACTTCGTAAAAGGAAAATACTGTAAAGTGCAACATGTGCAGTGCAAGTCTGTCATATAAACTACATAAAATTACAAACCCGATTCCAAAAAAATTGGTACACTGTACAAGTTGTGAATAAAAAAGGAATGCAATAATTTACAAATCTCATAAACTTATATTTTATTCACACTAGAATATAGATAACATATCAAATGTTGAAAGTGAGACATTTTGAAATGTCATGCCAAATATTGGCTCATTTTAGATTTCATGAGAGCTACACATTCCAAAAAAGTTGGGACAGGGAGCAATAAGAGGCCGGAAAAGTTAAATGTACATGTAAGGAACAGCTGGAGGACCAATCTGCAACTTATGAGGTCAATTGGCAACATGATTGGGTATAAAAAGAGCCTCTCAGAGTGGCAGTGTCTCTCAGAAGTCAAGATGGGCAGAGGATCACCAATTCCCCCAATGCTGCGCCAAACATACTGGAGCAATATCAGAAAGGAGTTTCTCAGAGAAAAACTGCAAAGAGTTTGAAGTTCTCATCATCTACAGTGCATAATATCATCCAAAGATTCAGAGAATCTGGAACAATCTCTGTCGCGTAAGGGTCAAGGCCGGAAAACCATACTGGATGCCCGTGATCTTCGGCCCTTAGACGGCACTGCATCACATACAGGAATGCTACTGTAATGGAAATCACAACATGGGCTCAGGAATACTTCCAGAAAACTTTGTCATGAACACAATCCACCGTGCCATTCGCCGCTGCCGGCTAAAACTCTACAGGTCAAAAAAGAAGCCATATCTAAACATGATCCAGAAGCGCAGGCGTTTTCTCTGGGCCAAGGCTCATTTAAAATGGACTGTGGCAAAGTGGAAAACTGTTCTGTGGTCAGACCAATCAACATTTGGAAAACTGGGACGCCATGTCATCCGGACTAAAAAGGACAAGGACAATCCAAGTTGTTGTCAGCGCTCAGTTCAGAAGCCTGCATCTCTGATGGGATGGGGTTCATGAGTGCATGTGGCATGGGCAGCTTACACATCTGGAAAGGCACCATCAATGCTGAAAGGGATATCCAAGTTCTAGAACAACATATGCTCCCATCCAGACGTCTGTCTCTTTCAGGGAAGACCTTGCATTTTCCAACATGACAATGCCAGACCACATACTGCATCAATTACAACATCATGGCTGCGTAGAAGAAGAAGGATCCGGGGACTGAAATGGCCAGCCTGCAGTCCAGATCTTTCACCCATAGAAAACATTTGAGCATCATAAAGAGGAAGATGCCACAAAGAAGACCTAAGACAGTTGAGCAACTAGAAGCCTGTATTAGACAAGAATGGGACAACATTCCTATTCCTAAACTTGAGCAGCTTGTCTCCTCAGTCCCCAGACGTTTGCAGACTGTTAGAAAAAGAAGAGGGGATGCCACACAGTGGGAAACATGGCCTTGTCCCAACTTTTTTGAGATGTGTTGATGCCATGAAATTTAAAATCAACTTATTTTTCCCTTAAAATGATACATTTTCTCAGTTTAAACATTTGATATGTCATCTATGTTGAATTCTGAATAAAATATTGAAATTTGAAACTTCCACATCATTGCATTCTGTTTTTATTCACAGTTTGTACAGTGTGCCAACTTTTTTGGAATCGGGGTTTGTATTATGAGATTATTACAATCGTGTGCTTGGGACATCGCTTTTAATTGCGAGACTTTTGTTTTTGTAATCAGGCTCTTATAAAATTATATAAAAATTTGGATTTAGATTTATCAGCTAATATATCAGTTATCGGCTTTCAAATATAAAAATAATTATTGATTATCGTATCAGACAAAATGTTAAATCGGTGCATCCCTACTGTAAGTTTGCACAATTTGGCTTAAAAATTTTCAATTATATATCAATATGACTAGTCAACTCAAGTCAAGTTAAATTTATTTCTATAGCACTTTATACAATTCAGCTTCTCAGTAATAAACAGGAAATTTTCAGTTTTAATGTTTTAAAATTCTTCAATTATGAAACTAATTTAATTCAGCTATAAGCAGACAGTAGTGACAATATTCAGCTCAATTTAGTTCAATTTTAATTTAATTTTGTTCATAACAGTGTCAATGTTGTAAAGTTCATCAGTAATAATAACTAACATTATTATTAATAAAAAAATTCAACAATATAAGAAACATTACTTTTGTAGCATTACACAGTCAATAAAAAGAGAAATGGTATATTTAAGAAAATTTAACTGTGTTGTGATTCATGCAGCCCTACATTAATAATAGTCTAAAATAACATAAAAATCTGATCAAAATACCTACATAAAATATGAAGCATTTGATCAAGCTAATGGAAAACTATCGGTCTCTAGAAAATTACACCTATATTTCCTTAGTGACCAAAGCGGCACTTTACGATTATTGTTATTATTATTATTATTATGTCTTGTGAAAACCTTAATTTTCTGCTGCTCCATTTGGCATGTGTTTTGTTCCCTTGGAGGGCAAAGCTGTTATTAACATCAGGGGTGAAACACGCAGGTTAATCTGTGACTTCTTCTATAAAGACAATCTGTCACTATAATGAACCCAACTGAGCTGCGCATTTCAGGTCAACTCAACGCTAAGGTTCTGACACCTCTAAAAGGTGTGCAATTTATTTTCTTTTTGGAAGGGGGTAATTATTTCATTTTCTTGTGCACCTCTTTCCCCCAGAGGAAGTGCTTTGAATAAGAACAAGACGGCATAATAATGCTGTTTCAGGAGTGTCTAGACACGTTCCTGCACATGGACGAACATACCTGCTCAGTTAATGGCTCATTACTGACGCTGTGATTGCACAGGGGCTCAGAGGCCTATTGACTGACTGATAACACTAAACACAACGAGAGGACAAACAGGCAATCTCAGGAACGGAGCAATGATGCACGGCTGCCCTTCGGAAATAAAGGTCAACCTGTGCTTTCAGTTAAAGGCACAATATGTAAGATTTTTGGATTGAAATATCCAAAATCCACTAGAGCAATTTTATATATTTTGTCGACTTGTGTACTTAGATTATCCCAAATGTTTCCAAGAATATTTAAATCCAGAGAAATAAGCGATTTTAACCAGGACACGGACCGTGTGCGTGCGTCACCTATCAGTGACATCACCCCTGCATTACTCTCCGGTGTTATTTTGTAGTAACCATGGCAACACAAAGCCGCTTTAATATCTGATGTGTTTTATTAGACACTGTTTGGATCACTGATGGACAGAAACTAATGATTGTTCTCCAGCTCAACACAGTTAGTCTGATTGTGTAAATCTGGTGTTGTTGATTTACCGCACAGAGTGCCATGTTTTACCATGCCTAATATGATCTCGCTCACTGCAGTGTGAACAAGTGTCTCATAGTAGCGCCGAGCCAACGCACAGAGTAGCAGTATAACATCACTTTAACACACTCACGTGTGTGATATCAAACACACACGCATGAGCGGAAGAAGCGGAAGCGTTCGCAACAGAATAAAAGCTCCGCCCACTCAAGTCATCAAGCCACGCCTTTGTTTTGAATAAGAGACTTCTAGCGGCAAAAAATTACATATTTTGGCTTTAAAGGTGCAGTGTGTAGTATTTATGAGGATCTATTGACAGAAATGCAATATAATATACAGTCCCTGACAAAAGTCTTGTCACTTGTGTACAAATTGACCTGCAGTGCCGCTGAAATATATTTCTAATCAAGATTCTTTTACAAGAAATGGCTCGTTTTAATACCAACAGCTTTTGTAATAATGTTTCAGTGCAAAACGAAACTGTCAAAAAGTATTCCAATAGTCACAGCTTGGTAAAGCCCATTGAGTCAATTTTTGCAAAGACATAAGTGTTGTGGCCTTGTCATATGAGCTTCACCTGTGACTAATAATGGATCGATTAGCTCTCAGGTGTGTATAGAGAACCCCAGTACACTAGACCTTCACATCAACTGCAACTAGACCTCTGCAAACATGCCTAAGATTCACCTTGAGACTAAAGATTTGGTTATCAAGAGGCTGAAGACCAGATCCACTGCTAATGTGGCAGACACCTTCAATGTGTCTCAGCGTCAAGTACAGAGGATAAAAAAAAAGATTTGAAGAGACTGGAGACGTGTTTGACAAGCCCAGGTCAGGCAGACCCCGCAAGACAACTGCTCGAGAGGACCGTTTGTTGGCTCGAAAATCCAAGGCCGGCCCATTTTCCACTGCAGCAGAGCTCCACGAGACCCGGTCACCTGAAGTCCCTGTGTCAACCAGAACAGTTTGTCGGATTCGGTCTCGAAATGGCCTCCGTGGTCGAATCAGTGCCCAGAAGCCAGCACTAAACAAAAGTTGTCTCAGTATGACGTAATAGTGTGAACAACCGACCACCTACTTTTACATCATTGCCTCTTTAGCCCCGCCCACCAATTCACACATGTAGTCTAGTAGTAAATACAAAAAAACAAAAAAAAAACTCCAAAAACAAAATGATAGAGGATTACAAGATGTGAATAAGAATATGCAAATTAGCCCCGCCGCCACTCACTCATATAGGCTCGTCTAAAGTCGATGTATCAGAATGGTAATGCATGCCATTTTATGTATCGCTCTCTACAACGTCGGACACATAACAGTAATTAATATGATTAGCCTTTGGCTTGACTACATTATCAAACGGCTAATGATGTGTTGCTAATGTTACACAAACCATGTTCCCGTTCACCATCTCAGTCTGCCTTCTGAAAATCAGCATCCTTATAAAAGCGCTTTAAACATCATAGAACGTCAGTGGAGAAAAGCATATAGTTCATCATAACATCATAATATACATCATATGCGTAATACACCGCTATATTGCTAAATAAACATATATATATAACACCGCTATATTGCTTCTGACTCCCCTGTGACACAGCATAGTTAATGATATGCTAAAGCCCCACCCCCTCATGACGTGATTGGTTGCAAGGTAGCTTGTGACATCAGAAACACCAGCGATTTCAAAGCGTTTTTTGAGACGGCCTTTGGTTCTTTGGGGGTTATGGGGTTAATGCGGAGGATTAGCGGATATAGAAGAAAGCACACAGGTTCTCTGTTTTTAAAGTTTTATTATAAATAAATCAATTTAATGACTGAAAATATAATGTGGTGAAACCATCAAATGAAAAGTAATATATTTTCTTACTACTCATAGTTTTCACGTGACATCAAAACAAGGCTTTCCTCCATTGCCCGCCAGTCATTTTTACCAGGTTGATGCAGTAAGACCTTATAGATGTACCAAATTCAATATTCACCTTATTGATGATGCATACTTTAAACAGGAAAGCAGATGAACACAGAAAATGTGTGCAACACGAGGTTTTCTCGTTAAGCGTTTTTTACGTTATAAGGAATATGCGTTCTGGGCTCATTTGCTCGCCTGTATATAGTAAACACCATAAAAACTGTAACCTGAACTTGATCTTTTAATATCCCTGTTTTACATCAGCAACGGTCAATGGTTTTACTGCGCAATTAATCTGTTTAAAATTAAGTGGTGCAACACCTCGATTTAAAATAAAACCCATATCATCAAATCCTAGATTAGCGTTAAACTTTGCTTAATTTAATCCTTATTGGTGCAACTCACGTCCCGCTGTTTTTAGGGATTGAAATACTGCAGGAGGTGCTGTGTATGGATCATAAGATCCCAAAATGTGCATCTTGTTCACATATTGTTGTTTTAAGATGGAAATTGATAACTAAAACTATTAAAACATTTTTTGTTTTTTATTATATATAAATAAAACTTACATTTAATTAATTTAGTTGCCAAAGCAACTTTTAAAAATCTTGTTTACTTTAAGTTGAAGAACTAAAATTATTACTTTTTATTTAAAAAAAGAAAACTAAAAACTAAATAAAACTGAAATAAAAATAAATAGTAATTTAAAAAGCACATAGCTAAATTACTACAAATTTAACTAAAATGAAAATGTATTTATTTTGGGGGAAATCAGAATGAAATACAAAATAAATGCTAATTAAAAATATTAAATAATAAATACTATAACGGTATTAAAATAACACTGATTTGGTAAAACAAAAAAACTGTACTGAACCACAATTTATCCTCATAATGAAATCATGTTTTTTTGTTTGGCCACGTCTGTGTATTTGTATTAAACTCACAGACACTCTGAAGTACTTTTAGTTCATTGTTTTACTGCAGTCCAATTACGACGCTACAGCTAAAGCCTAATTATCTTTCTGCAGCTGAAGGAATATTTAATCCTCTTGAAAACCCTGTTTCTATGCTGCAAAATGGAGGAAAACTCATTAATTAGCCTGCATTAAGGTGGAGATCCTTTCTATGCTCATCTTAATGCACCATCAATAAAATGTGCTGTTTGTTGCTGCAGCCGCACACACGCGCACTCCCTCTCCCTGACTTTCCTCTCACACTTAAGCTTTCTGCTTGAAGCCAGATCACTGATATGAATGACAGCCTTCATGGACACACTGCAGTGTGTGTGTGTGTGTGTGTGTGTGTGTGTGTGTGTGTGTGTGTGTGTGTGTGTGTGTGTGTGTGTGTGTGTGTGTGTGTGTGTGTGTGTGTGTCTGTTTGTTTGACGCTCTAGTATTTCCAGTTCTTTTTTGAACCTTGGACCTCTGGGTTGCCAGCAGAAATATTTCAGCACTGCACTACCGTCCACACATCCATATAGAGGCACAGTGTGTCTTCGAGCAAGGTGATAACATGTTAATGTTAATGTTAACATCGAAAATTTCCATCATAAAGCCAGTCATAAAGAACATAAGAACCCAGTGATGACATCTAGTATTCATATAATTAAAAAAAAAAAAAATCTAACTTTAAATCTAAATTAAAACTCTAAATAAATACAATAAATATATACAGTTGTTTAGTTGATTGTCATAGTGCAAAAGATTGTGTACACATAAACAGGTGCATTGAGTAAGTACATTTGCTGTACATTTACAGCAGAAAATCACCTCGAACGACCTGTAATAATAATAATATTATTATTATTATTATTATTATTATTTACAGAAAATTATTTTACAAAAAAAACTGCTGTGTTACCTGTTAATATGCAGACAGCTTAAGGGTTTATTGCATTAAAATAATAATAATAATAATAATAATAATATAAATAAATAAATATAATAAAAATCTGTGCTTTTTATCTGTGATATAAATTTCTTAAAGTCTACATCTTTAATATGAAATATGAGCCTCTTATGAATCCACTGTGGGGGAAAAAACTCCTGTACACTGAAGAAAAACATATGGATTGTCATATAATTGTATTCAAAGAGAAATTTTTCTTATTTGTTACCCAAAAGCTTCATTCATACTGGAAGCCAGAGGGCGCCCTCGAGCAGAAATGCCACATTTGCCTCAGAGAAGTAAGCGTTTTCAGTTAATCCCTAATGTGAAGCTAGAGCTGTAGACTAAAAGATGATAGAAACGCTTTGACTGATGAAACATGAAGACAATAAACACACGCCTGCGACAAGATATGGCGCATTTGAGTTCTTCAAGCCTTCTAGGGTACTTTCATAATAATAAAGTATGCAGTGCTGATTGACAGACTTTATCACCGTATAGAATACTATCAAATAATGCATCGTCTGCCTCATTCTGTGATAAGAAGCCATCAGCTCACAAACACTAGACTGACGATATAAAGGGTGTTATTAAACATTATATTTTGTTGGACAACAGGTTTATGAAAGCGTCACATTACTAGTTTGTGAAGATGTTTGTTGCTTTTTCAAACTCACATTATAAGCGACTCACACTCGCAGTCTTTCAGACGGAGCAGCGTTTACTCCTGATCACAGAGCCGCTCTTCACTGACACAGTGCATATATTTATTTCATTAAAATCGCAGCCTTTGCACTTTCATAATTGCACATAAGCCAATCGTGATTGCAGTTTGATTGATTAATCGTGCAGCCCTAATTATAATTACACACTATATAAAGCATGTTATCTAATAATCCTTTACAATTTGCGTGACATCAACCATTCAAAAATCACAAGAGAAAACTTGATAACTGGAAGGGATGCAGGTTAAATTGAAAAAAATATTAATAAATATAGCTGCAAGCAGCAATTAAAGGGGTTCAAGCACTTTAAGGCCTTTAAACACATGTGTAAAAAGCCATTATGTTTAATTTAGCAAGCCTGTAACCACCTAGATCATAATGGAAAAGACATTTACAGACAAAACAGGCAGTTTATTAATATATAGTTTTAAAGCTTGGTGGAGCCAAAAACCTTTGACTAGTTTCACGAAACTTGCTTCAAATAATCTCTGATATTTAATGAACGGTTTGATTGACAACACTGGTCCTTGAGACAAAGTTACTCAGAATGAGGAGTCATGTGCATGTGTGAAACATTGCATTGAAACATTTATGCACCTGAAAAACACAAAAGGCACCCCCGGTGGCCGATTTCTTACGACTTTCTCACAGGCCTCTATGGCCGAGAGTAAAAAAGGCCCAGGGAGTTTTTGTTCCAATCAGCCTCTGTTAACCTTGTCTAACAGCCGCTCAAACTTCATTGGACAAAAACACCTCATGCTAGTTTTCAAGTCAATCGGACTGACTGTTGTGTAGCTATATCCGTTTTCATGTTTTTTATTCGTTTTATAGTCGCTGTATCCTTTTTCACACAACCACAGATTGAGCCAAAGTATCGAGTGAAATTATCTCATTCCCTTCAAGAGGGATAGCAGTTTTAGTCTACTTCTAACTTTTTGGTGTCCCATCACAGACGTGAATCAATTTTGACCAATTTTGATAATTATTAGCCGCGTTTCCACCATAGGAACTTTGGAGTTGTACTCTGTGTGTTTCGACTGCAGGAATCAGGGTCTAAATGAAGTTCCGGGTAAAAAATTCCCTCTCAAAAAGTGGTAGTACTTTTTCAAAGTTCAGGGGACGGGACTTGGCCGCTGAACATGCCGAGTTCACGCAGCATTTTGATTGGTTGACTCCACACAGCATTTTATTTCAACCACCATTTTTAAAAGTCTGTTGCGGTTTGTGAAGTAAGAGTTGTTTGCTACCGAATCAACAACAGAGTTTAAAAAATACGACCGATTGACCGACAATGAGGTTCAAGCTTTAAGCATATAAGCGGAGGACGAAATCCAGCAGGAACTGGAAAGTCGCCCGCGTGGTCCTACATCACCAGACTAATCTTCACAGTGCTTTAGACTGCGATAGAAACGCAGACAGCAACAGGTCTGGGGGAAAAACTTCCTGGGACAAACAGTTCCGGGCAATTTTTCGGTGGAAACGAGGCTAATCAGACTCCAGAGAATATTTCTGCACTGGTTTGGTTCTGATTGGAAAAACACAGGACTAGTTTGCAAAGCAGGTTTTTAAAAAAAATCCAAAATACCCAAAAATATCGTCACAAGGGTTACAGTCGAATCAGAGACATGCATTTTGTTTGTCTTGAGCCAAGGATTCCAATAATATAAGACAACTGAGCCTGTGGTGAGCGATTTAGGAGTTATGCCTCATTACATACTTTTGACCGCTGTAGCGCCCCCGTCAGGCCGATTGGGGCAAGTATTGGTGACGTTGTAGATGGGGTGGGTACTACCAGCCCTCAAAGTTTCAAGTCTCTACGACTTATGGTGTGGTCTGAATGCAGATCCTTAGAAATTCTAACAATTTTTGTGTTGTTTTACATTTTTGTGGGGTTTTAGTGCTATGTGCTTGAAGAAGATTTACCTGATATAGACATTTAGTAATTACAGCAATTAAACTGAACGAATAAATAAAATGTACAAACTGAAATAATCACTGAAATAAGATTTAAAATCCAATTTGGCGTCTTTATTACCAATTAAACTGTAATTGAATTCTTTCTTCTCACATTCTGAGCTCTAACACACACACACACACACACACACACACACACACACATCCCAGGCTCTTCCCTGAACTCATCAGCCCAGTATTGATTTGTAATCGGGCTCAGTGACGGGGATGGAGAGCAGTAGACCGCACTTAAAATCTACATCCTGTATAATTAAATCTATCCACCTTTCCTCGGAGGTGCTCGATACACGGCTGCCGTGCTGATGATTACACATGGGAGGCACATTTCAAGTTACGGCTATACTTTTTCTCTTTCAAAATGAACACTTAATACAGACCTACAAAACACTGAATCTGTCTGGGAAACAAACCCCCAGGAAGTCTGCTATTATAAACACACAGAGAGCCTTTCACAGCACTCAATAATTATCAGTGAATCCAGCTTTCTACTTTTAACCTTTAAATGTAAAATGTCATTTAAAAAAACTAAAATCACTCGCTTTAATAGACCATTTATACAGTTGACATGAAATTATCCTACAGTAAATGTGAACGAATTTCTGAAATGTTCTATATAAATAATTTACATAACATCCATATGCACAAAAAGTATGATACAAATATATACATGTGTGTGTGTGCTCATCGCAGCTGCATTTATTTGATCAAAAATACAGTAAAAATTCTAAAATATTACAATTTAAAATGGCTTCAAAACTGTAATAAATTTTTATTCAGGATTCTTTGATGAACAGAAAGTTTAAAAGAACAGCATTTATTTGAAATGTTTTAGTCATTTTTATTTTATAAAAGTCTTTACTGTGACTTTTGATCAAATGAATGCATGCATATATATATATATATATATAAGGAAAGAAGGAAGAGGATGTAAAGATGAAGTAAAGATGGATGATGGATGGACGGACGATGGACGGATGGGTGGACGGATGGACCGACAGGATGACGGATGGACGGACGATGCATGGATGGACAGATGGACGGACAATGGATGGATGTACGGATGGACGGGTGGACAGACGATGTATGGGTGGACAGGTGGACGGATGGATGGATGGACGGACAGACAGGATGATGGATGGACGGGTGGGTGGACGAACGATGGATGGATGGATGGACAATGGATGGATGTACGGACGGACGGGTGGACAGACGAAGTATGGGTGGACGGACGGACGGATGGATGGGCGGACAGACAGGATGAGGGATGGATGGGTGGACGGATGGACGATGGATGGATGTATGGATGGACAGACAATGGATGGGTGGATGGCCGGACGGGTGGACGGATGGATGGACGGACAGACGAACAGACAGGTGGACGGATGGATGGACTGACGGACGGGTGGACGGAGAGGATGACAGATGGACGGATGATAGATGGACGGACAGACGGACGGACAATGGATGGATGTACGGACAGACGGGTGGACGGAATATCAATGGGAAGAAGAGAAAAGGGAATACTAAGAAGATAAGGAATAAGGAAGGAAGGAAAATGGAAAGAAGGGTGCGTGTGTGCGTGCGTGCGTGGTGGTCTTGTGGTCGGATTGGTTGAAGGACTATCCAATTGCATACAGAGTCATTTGAACTATGCCCATTGATCATGCCTCTTGTGCAGTAGAAAATACAGATCAGACTCCCCAGACCAATGTTCAATCTTAAAAGATTAAGCTTGGTCTGGTCCAATCTCAATAAAGGCAGCAATATGTTGAAGTTTGCAACATTGGTCGTTATTTAGCGATTTATCTGTATTGTATAAAGTGCTATAGAAATAAACCTAGACCTGCACAATAACACATTCAGAAAAGTATATATCATTATTGATAAAATCATAGAATCACTTTTTGTCAATAATCGCACACCCTGATGAGGTAATAATGGATGCATTGCAAATAGACGCACATTATTTCTAAAAATCAGGGGCAAAAGTGGACATAAAACAGGCCCGGGAAAATGGCGGAATGAACAGAAATTTCCATTCTTTTGTCAGTGTTGTGACATAGCTGTAGCTTCAGGTTCAAGTCTGGACTGCTTCACATCACGACCACTAATTACTTCTTGTCACTCTTCACTTTCTGTCTAACAAAAAGGCGAAAGCACCGACACACACTGATTTCCAGAAATTACAGCCATTAATCTTCCGTGGAAAACAAAGACTAGAACGAAAAAATGCTTCCTCTGAACACATTTATTTCTTGTGACAACTATTGTTATAAAGTTATAATTGACCACACAAATCAGACTAACAGCCCCTCAGCATTTCTTAAAGTCCCTAACAGCCTGTCCAGATGCCATCACACTCCCACATCTTCACTACAGAATGAGAGGGAATGGCCTTCTCAGGAATATCTGCACTTGGCAATGTCATGATGTCCAATGCTATGGTGTATCTAACAGGAACAGAGTTGCATGAAGCAAAGCAAGAACACAAAACTACAGAACGAAATGGACAACAGCAGACTCCAGAAGAGGATGATGAGGATGATGAGGATGATGATGTTGATGATAAGGTCTGCGACTGACGGTCTCATAGTAGGAACACTTGCATGAACCTTCAGCTAAACTTCCAGTAGATTCTATAAACCAAACTAAAACAATGGATGGAGGGACGGGATGATGGGTGGATGAACGGATGGATGGACGGACAGGATGATGGGTGGATGGAAAGGATGGACAGACGGACGGACAGGATGACGGATGGTTGGATGGACGGGATGACGGGTGGATGGATGGATGGACGGGATGACGGACGGACAGGATGACGGGTGGATGGATGGATGGATGGACAGGATGGATGCACAGGATAGACGGATGGATGGATGATGGTTGGACGGACGGGATGACGGATGGTTGGACGGACGGGATGACGGATGGTTGGACGGACAGGATGGATGGATGGATGGATGGATGGACAGGATGACGGGTGGATGGATGGATGGATGGATGGATGGACAGGATGACGGATGGATGGACAGGATGACGGATGGATGGATGGACAGGATGGATGGATGGATGGATGGACAGGATGACGGGTGGATGGATGGATGGACAGGATGACGGATGGATGGACAGGATGATGGATGGATGGATGGATGGATGGATGGATGGATGGATGGATGGATGGATGGATGGATGGATGGATGGATGGATGGATGGATGGATGGATGGATGGATGGATGGATGGATGGATGGATGGATGGATGGATGGATGGATGGATGGATGGATGGATGGATGGATGGACAGGATGGATGGATGGATGGATGGATGGATGGATGGATGGATGGATGGATGGATGGATGGATGGATGGATGGATGGATGGATGATTTGAAGAACAGAAAATTCTATGAACAGCAGTTATATGAAATAGAAATCTATTCTATAGAGATCTATCTCAATCTCTGCAACACAAACAGATTTAATAAGAGAAAAAATAAGATTGAACATTATTAATTCATTATGTAAGAATTTGTCACGACTCAAATGAACATGGAGGCGGAAAATAAACATTTATACCCTTTATTAGTTTACTGGATTTTAAATTCTAATCTACAAAACATGCATATTTAATGCCATGGAAATTATATTTTTCTTTTTCAACGCATGATAATTTTCCACAGCCCGTCAGGCGAGCACAAAAGATGAATCGTGAAATGAGAGTTTTGCGAACCTGATGTTGCATTAGATATTCAGGATAATCAAAACGAGATGGAGTAATTAACTCTGGGTCACAGATAAATAACATTATTCCTTTCTGAGGGTTCACTGACAGAAGAAGAGAAGAAAACGTGCCCCTGCCTGCCCTTACACAATGCATTTCAAATATCTGTTTTATTGTGAAAAAAGAGAGATATGATGGTGACACCAAAAGAATTTATGGCAAAAAGGTGGAGAAATTATGGACACATGAAGCAAAGAATGGAAGTAAAAAATAGGGTCTCTTACCCCGGCCGCAAATCCCAGACTCCCGTCCAAGATCCGCTTCTAAGGAGGAAAGAAAAGATACATTATAAAACTTAATTTAAACTGATAATATACCAATCTAGTGAAGTATTAAATATGATTCACACCTTTATAATATATTAACAACCACCTATACACCGATCAGGCACAGGTGAAGTGAATAACACTGATGATCCTGTTAGTGGGTGGGATATATTAGGCAAAATGTTAGGTGAACATTTTGTCCTCAAAGTTGATGTGTTAGAAGCAGGAAAAATGGGCAAGCGTAAGGATTTGAGCGAGTTTGACAAGGGCCAAATTGTGATGGCTAGACGACTGGGTCAGAGCATCTCCAAAACTGCAGCTCTTGTGGGGTGTTCCCGGTCTGCAGTGGTCAGGATCTATCAAAAGTGCTCCAAGGAAGGAACAGTGGTGAACCGGCCACAGGGTCATGGGCGGCCAAGGCTCATTGATGCACGTGGGGAGCGAAGGCTGGCCCATGTGATCAAACAGACGCGCTACGGGAGCTCAAACTGCTCAAGAAGTTAATGCTGGTTCTGATAGAAAGGTGTCAGAATACAGGAATGGTTTGAGGAGCACAACATCGAGTTTGAGGTGTTGACTTGGCCTCCGAATTCCCCAGATCTCAATCCAATCGAGCATCTGTGGGATGTGCTGAACAAACAAGTCCGATCCATGGAGGCCCCACCTCGCAACTTACAGGACTTAAAGGATCTGCTGCTAACATCTTGGTGCCAGATACCACAGCACACCTTCAGGGGTCTAGTGGAGTCCATGCCTCGACGGGTCAGGGGGAGCAACACAATATTATATAATGTTATGCCTGATCGGTGTATACTGACGCATGATGAATGAAGCTTCCAAAAACTACATTTAACAGTAGTTTACTGTAAAATTAAATTACATGAAAAATACCATTTGATCTATTACAGTTTTCACTGTAAATAACAAGGGAACTTACTAGGTTTTTACAGTACTGATTTACTGTTAAAATTACAATATGCCTTTCAAACAAAACTCAAATCATCACCGTTTGATTCGATTCTTTGACTCGACACCCTAAAAATAAAAATGGTGTCATTTATAGATACAGATCCAAAGCAGATTCACGGTAATAAACAGGACAATAATGTACATAAATAGATTTAGATTTAGAAATAGATGTAGATTAAATTGTAGATTTTGATCAGTGTTAGTTTTGTTAGTTTTACTATTAATATTTTGAATTATCTTTTATTTTTATATTTTAGTTGTCATGTTTTAATTTGTATTAATTTTTGCTATGTGCTTTTGTAATTTTTAGTGTTTTTTTAATTGCTATTTAGGTTTAATTAAATTTTAGTTCAGTTTTACTTATTTGCAGTTAATAATGTTAACTTAATGTTAATAAACTTATTTCAGGTTATTGGGCAACATTTCTCATTTTGTTTAGTTTAAGTTTTTCAACATACATGCATACATATATATGTTTATTTTTATTTATTTTGTTATGTGATTGTCATTTTTTATTGCCATTTAGGCTTAATTAATTTTATTTCAGTTATAGTTTTACTTATTTAAACTAATAATTAATTTTTAATTTACTTTAAAGGTGCACTATGTAACTTTTCCGTCCGCTAGAGGTCGCCTATTCAAAACAAAGGCATAGTTTGATGACGCCACGCTTGAGCGCAGAATCTTGGGACATGTGGTCTTCCCCTCACAGCTGGTGGGAAAGAATCGGGATAGGACTCGGGCAGAAATCATGTTCATGTATGCGGTCATTAACGTTACTGTAGTGTGAAGCAGAGCAGGACCGAGTGTTGTGGAGCTGAGCGAGGCCGCTGGAGTGATTGTTAATGAGATGAACACAACACACGCCTCGCGAGAAGCGGGACTTTTATTATGCCACAGACACCGGCGCCATTTCCTCTTTATGAGTATGAGGGAACGCAGCTCTGTTGAGAATGATGTGATGACGTTACTCTGTGCGTTCGCTCGCGGCTGCTATGACACTCGTTCACACCACAGTGAGAGTAAAGCACTTCTGCAGAATAACACCGCAAACCGAACGCAGATATGATGTCATCGACAGGCCACGCCCTCATTGAGCTCATTGGGTAATAGCAACTCTCACGATTTACAAATAGCTGGAATCATTTGGGATATTGTAAGAACTCAACTGAACAAAATATATAACACTGGCCTAGTGGCTTTTAGATATTTTACTGAAAAAGTTACGTAGTGCACCTTTAAGTTAATAATTTTAGTGCTTCAACTTAAACTTATTTCAGCTTATTTCATTATTGCCAAGGAAACATTTGTCATTTTTGTTTAGTTTAAGTTTTTCAACTTATATATATATATAATATATATAATATATATACATATATATATATATATATATATATATATATATATATATATATATATATATATATATATATATACATATATATATATATATATATAGCTATTTAGGTTTAATTTATTTTTTTTTAATTTTAGTTTTATTTATTTCCAGTTAAAATTTTTAGTGCTTCATCTTAAAGTTATTTCAGCTCATTGCCATGGCAACACTTCTAATTTTTTCAACTAAAATTAATATTTCAATTAATTTCAGCTTGATTTCAATGAACAGAAGTAGTCTTAGTTTTACTTAACAACAATAACACTGATTAAGATTTAGATTTACACACTCTAATGTTGTTGCACAGTTAACAAAAATCTCATTATATGGATAAAAGCGATCATTATACCTTCTTTTGTGTTCCACGGAAGAAAGAAAGTCATTCAGATTGAGGACAACATAAGCATTTGATGACAGAAGTCATTTTGGGTGAACGATCCCTTTAAGTTTTTTCCTGCATGTTTCTATATTGGTGAGTGAAGTAACCCAGCAGATGAGATCGGCTCACCTGTCTGCCGGAGAAGATGAACACCAGAGCGGCTCCAGCTGCGGTGAGGCCCCAGGTGAAGAGGGTCCCCAGCAGGGCCTGAACCACAGGACTGAAGCCTGGAAGCATGACGCCTGTGCAAATGAAAAACAGAGGTGAGCAGGACACAGTTTATTCATCACAGAGGTGGGTGTGGACCAAATCCTGTTTATCCAGGATTCCTGCAAACACTGGTGCTTTTAAAAGCTTGTGTTGATTTGCATGTAGAATTAATGTTAAAGGTGTCTTTACACAGCCGAGTTAAAGGCGTCCTATAATGCCCCTTTTTACAACATGTAAAATAAGTCTCTGCTGTCCCCAGAGTGTGTATGTGAAGTTTTAGCTCAAAATACCCCACAGATAATTTTTATAGCATGTTAAAATTGTCACTTTTTGAGGGTGGAAATTTGAGGGTGTCCCTTTAAATGCAAATGAGCTGCTGCTCCCGGCCCCTTTCAGGAAGAGGGCGGAGCTTCAAGAGCTCATGTCAGCAGCTCTGATTACCTCACGCAGACACACACTGAAAATGACAGAAACTGTTCAGCCTTTGATGATCAAACCGGAGTCGGACAATGATGGAGAGACTCAAGTAGAAGAGACAACATGTAGAATGAGACAGGACGTTTCTGAATGGATAGAGGATGGATTTATGAGTTAACAATCTTCAATCATTGATTAGCATATTCTGTCATGATAATCTATAAACCGCTGGTGTGGGAACTGTTGAGCCAGAGAATATCTGCTGATGAAGAGAGAACAGGGATAGTTTAGTTTAATTACGGTTATAACTTATGTTGTCATCTTGCTTTATGACATGCTATTGCATTTGTGTTCGTACTGTATCAATAAATGTGAAAGACGGACAACAGCTCGAGCGACTCCCAAATGTGCTCGAACATGTTCCCGGGGGCGGGGTTTATGTAAATGTTAGGGTTAGTGATGTCACTAACTCATTGTAGTCCCTACCAGCCGTTTGTTGTAGTCCTTATAAAGAGATTTCTGTAAAAGTAAATATCTCCCTTTGCTTTGAGTGTTGTAGCTGCAGATGTTGTTTCTGCTCAAACAGCGACACTACACACTCACTAAAGTTAAACAAGACAAAATCACAATAAACCGCCACTTTAAATATTGCTCTGTGCCTGCTCAAAATTCTGGAACACAATGCATAATAAAAGCCAGACTAAATTATGCCTGCTCTGACACACTTAAATCCCCTTGTATAACAATATGCAGTTAAAATATTGGTGCAAATGCATTTATGCCACCCTTGTCTGTGTAAAGACACCTAAATGCCAGTTCAGAAGTGCTTCAGTGTAAAAAAACACCTGTCATTATGCATATTAATCAACACCACAGTTTCTGCCTATGACAGCTGTTAAAACAATCTCTAAAGTGGCATGATGAAGTGGATGAAGTGCTGTTTAATCAAACGAGTTTACTGAAAAGTTTATCTGCTGCAGACCATCGTGAACTTCTGTTGCATTTAAACATGTCAAAAGCAGAAAATAAACGCATCTATAACAAATCTGTAGTTCGCTTTCATTCATTCTTTAGCATTTTTTTACAACAGCATAGACTACTGGATAGTACTTACTGTTTACAGGCACCAACTGAGCCGCTGCACTTCCTGCTTCCCTGTACACGTGTATGTGTGACGGTATAAGTCCCGCCTCTCTCGAGCTCCTATTGGCTAATTCACACGCGATGGAATTTTAAAGTGGCCACGTCAGCTGCGTTCGAACAGGTTTGCGTAGGCTTTACCTGGATAAACACCTTACTCAGATTTAATCATTTATAGTGGTGTGAACTCGTGGATATAAAAAAATAAAAAGTTCTTCAGTTTGTTGTACCTTTGCCTCCATGCAAGACTGTTCTGAAATATATTTGGAGAAAAACTTGACTTATAAAAAATAATATATATATATATATATATATATATATATATATATATATATATAATAATATAATGAAGAAAATTGTAATTTACTGCTTGACATGCTGACGTCGTCCTCAGAGAGGTTATATTTATTATGAAAAAATGTGATGAATAAATAAAAAGCAGGTCAGTACACTTAAATCACTTTTCTTAATTTTCTTTTATTAAATTATTAAATCATGTTTTTATGAATTCACTTAGCTAATTAGACACACTTTTGATTATTGAAATGTAATTAAACCATTAAAAAATAATCCAGAAAACTTAAAACACAGAATTTGGTTAAAAAAAAAAAGAAAAAGAAAAAAAAAAATAAATGCAAATTGAAAAAATGAAACAAAGATAAATGTAATTTTTGTTCAACTTTAAGTAAATTGTTGTTAAATTGTTTCATGATTTGGAAAATTATAGTTGGAGAAAATTGACTTTTGGGGAAAAATATAAATAAATAAAAATCACTGAAAACATAATATCATGAAGAAATTGTAATTTACTTCTTGGTTTGTTGACGTCATCTTTTATTATGAAAACTTGTCCCTTGAATATGTTGTTAACATATTTATCTTCTATGCAAAATTCTTCATTCACAAGCAAAAATGGTCTCATTTATGCTTTCCTTTTTTCTTGCTCAATTTAATTCTTTTATTTCATCCTTAGACTTATAAATAACAAACATAGTGCAAAGTTTTTGATGCATTATGATGAGTTATTCAAAGATAACTCCTAACAAAATAATTAATTAGTTTGAGGAGAGCCAACTCAAATTAAACAACTTTTATGAGTGATAGAACTTTCATTTTAAGTAAATCTGAATTGTTTCATTGTTTTGAGTTTTATTAACTTATTCATAAAACACACATCCATTGTTTTCTGTTTCTATCGTTATGATTGTTCGTTAGATATAACCTCAATGTAAAAAAATATTGTTGGTTAAACTTGAAACCTTGAAAAATGCTGGGTTGTTTCAACCCATGTCTGGGTCAAGGACAAACTCAACCGTTGGGTTTGAAAATGTATTTAAAAAAATTACAACCCGATTCCAAAAAAGTTGGCACACTGTACAAATTGTGAATAAAATCAGAATGCAATGATGTGGAAGTTTCAAATGTCAATATTTTACTCAGAACACAACATAGATGACATATCAAATGTTTAAACTGAGAAAATGTATCATTTTAAGGCAAAAATAAGTTGATTTTAAATTTCATGGCATCAACACATCTCAAAAAAGTTGGGACAAGGCCATGTTTCCCACTGTGTGGCATCCCTCTTCTTTTTCTAACAGTCTGCAAACGTCTGGGGACTGAGGAGACAAGCTGCTCAAGTTTAGGAATAGGAATGTTGTCCCATTCTTGTCTAATACAGGCTTCTAGTTGCTCAACTGTCTTAGGTCTTCTTTGTGGCATCTTCCTCTTTATGATGCTCAAATGTTTTCTATGGGTGAAAGATCTGGACTGCAGGCTGGCCATTTCAGTCCCCGGATCCTTCTTCTCGCAGCCATGATGTTGTAATTGATGCAGTATGTGGTCTGGCATTGTCATGTTGGAAAATGCAAGGTCTTCCCTGAAAGAGACGACGTCTGGATGGGAGCATATGTTGTTCTAGAACTTGGATATCCCTTTCAGCATTGATGGTGCCTTTCCAGATGTGTAAGCTGCCCATGCCACACGCACTCATGAACCCCATCCCATCAGAGATGCAGGCTTCTGAACTGAGCGCTGACAACAACTTGGGTTGTCCTTGTCCTCTTTAGTCCGGATGACATGGCGTCCCAGTTTTCCAAATGTTGATTGGTCTGAGCACAGAACAGTTTTCCACTTTGCCACAGTCCATTTTAAATGAGCCTTGGCCCAGAGAAAACGCCTGCGCTTCTGGATCATGTTTAGATATGGCTTCTTTTTTGACCTATAGAGTTTTAGCCGGCAGCGGCGAATGGCACGGTGGATTGTGTTCACCGACAATGTTTTCTGGAAGTATTCCTGAGCCCATGTTGTGATTTCCATTACAGTAGCATTCCTGTATGTGATGCAGTGCCGTCTAAGGGCCGGAGATCACGGGCATCCAGTATGGTTTTCCGGCCTTGACCCTTACGCACAGAGATTGTTCCAGATTCTCTGAATCTTTGGATGATATTATGCACTGTAGATGATGATAACTTCAAACTCTTTGCAGTGTTTCTCTGAGAAACTCCTTTCTGATATTGCTCCAGTATGTTTGGCCGCAGCATTGGGGGAATTGGTGATCCTCTGCCCATCTTGACTTCTGAGAGACACTGCCACTCTGAGAGGCTCTTTTTATACCCAATCATGTTGCCAATTGACCTAATAAGTTGCAGATTGGTCCTCCAGCTGTTCCTTACATGTACATTTAACTTTTCCGGCCTCTTATTGCTCCCTGTCCCAACTTTTTTGGAATGTGTAGCTCTCATGAAATCCAAAATGAGCCAATATTTGGCATGACATTTCAAAATGTCTCACTTTCAACATTTGATATGTTATCTATATTCTATTGTGAATAAAATATAAGTTTATGAGATTTGTAAATTATTGCATTCCTTTTTTATTCACAATTTGTACAGTGTCCCAACTTTTGGAATCGGTTTTGTAAACCCAACGGTTGTCCATATTTGACCCAAACATGGGCTGAAACAACCCAGCATTTTTTAGCATATTTGACCCAAAATTGTCCATATTTCAACCCATTTGCGGGTTAAACTTTTGCTAAACTTAAGTTACCTGGTTGCTTAAGTTCACTGAAATTAAAAATTTGAGTTAATACAATGAAGGAGATTGGTTTAATAAATAGAAACATATTATGTTTCTGAACCATATTAACTATCTAAGTTGATTTGACAAAAGATTAAAGGTGTGATAACAAATCATGAAAATATTTTTACAGTGCATGTTTCATTTCCCTGATCTTGTATGTATAAGTAAAATAAATAATGAATTAAAATTAACTTAAAGATTAAGTGCATGTGCTCTGATATTTTCATGTTGCTTTATATTTACACTGTAAAAAAATGTTTTTATAGTTAAATATGTTGAGTTAATACAATGAACATTTTTGAGAATTGACCACCCTTTATTCATTAATAGTATTTTGTAGATTTTGTAAGCGTATTGCGTAATTGTGTTTTATTTGTTGTAATGCAGTGAAACATGATTTATCACATTTCTTTCAATTTATGTGGTTCAGATACAATAATATTTTGAGTTTCTATTTATTAAACCCATTTCCTTTTTTTTTTTTCTTTCAATGAACTCAACATTTTTAAGCAACCAGGTTACTTACTTTTTAAGTTAAACCAACAATATTTTTTTACAGTGTAAACGACAAGAGTTTGAACCCCTTTAAAATCATTTTCCAGTCCCATCAATGATACAATTATAAAATGCTTTTTCCCCTATATTGCTGCATAATCAACCATATCTTATCACCAGTCCTTTATGTGCGTGCTTTAATTATTAGTTCCTTTATATTTGCTCTTCAGAGTTACTCTCCTTTTATCGTTCATCTCTGTTCTCATTTATTTGATCTATAATTTCTTGCCTGATAATGTCAGCTTTCTTAGAAGAGCACTTGGTTGTGTATCCTGCATCACTTTTTCTTTATTCTTTCCTTTTATGGTGAGCAGATTTCTCTTTCTTTCATGGCATTGTGATTCATATGAACTTCTCGTGTTCATCTTTAAGAAGGTCTGTTCAGAGAGTCAGAGAAGTTTTGAAATATCAAACTGATACGCATGTGTATTGCATATGAATAAATTATACTGGATTCCTCTTCAGTACTGGAATTGTTGTGCTTTTCAGCAGCTCATAAACAAATTAGACAAACTCAGGGTCAAACTCAAGGTCAAACTCAAGGTCAAATGAAGCATGACTTTACAGGTGATTCACTATGGCAAAGTGCATTTGAGTTATTGTCATTCAGAGCCATGATAAACCATAAGAAATGAGATCAAAGAACAGAGATGAAAGACAAAAGGAGAGTAATATCAGTAACACTGAAAAACAGAAATAATGGAGATAATTAAAAAACACATATTGCCTTAAAATACTTTTTGTTTGTATGAATTATATCAGTCACTCAAAGCTAAACTCAATGTAACAAATAATTATTGAAATAGACATGCTTTTTGATTACTACAATTTAATTTAACCATCAAACAAACAAACATTATGAATCAAACAATTAGCCCCATCCTAACGAAACTGTGCTTTAATTTGATAACCTGTCAAGTGATATGATAAAGCGAATGCAGTGCTATCTGAGACTGAAAGACTCCTGCGAAGTGTATCTGCTGAAGACCATCATGAACTTCTGAGGGATTTCATTAATTTTTCATAAATACCTCATTTTCGTTCATTTTAACTACATTCTAATGAATGCTGGTGTAACGGAGGCCAGCTAGTAGTTGCTGTGCGAGTAAACCTCACTCCTCTGATCTCAAGAGACGCTCTGGTGACTAACGCTAGAGTTCGCAGCCTTTAGCCTCCTTGTTAGAGCGTCCGACTCTCATGCCGGCGGACCCGAGTTCGAGTCCCGCTTGGAGCGAGCGGATCGAACAGGAGGGGTTACACTGGTGTCGTGACCCGGATGGGAGTGAGGTTTAGGGGGGTGAGTGTAACGGAGGCCAGCTAGTAGTTGCTGTGTGAGTAAACCTCACTCCTCTGACCTCAAGAAACGCTCTGGCGACTGACGCTAGCGGTTGCAGCCTTTAGCCTCCTTGTTAGAGCGTCCGACTCTCATGCCGATGGACCTGAGTTCGAGTCCCGCTTGGAGCGAGCGGTTCGAACAGGAGGGGTTACACTGGGTTGTTTCAACTTATGTTCATGTCAAAAATGGGCAAACCCAACCGTTGGGTTTGAAAATGTAATTAAAAAAATGTAACATTAACGATTGGGTTTGTCCATATTTGACCCAAACATGGGTTGAAACAACCCAGCATTTTTTACAGTATTTGACCCAAAATTGTCCACATTTCAACCCAATTTTGGGTCAAATATGGACAAACCCATGGGTTTGAAAATGTAATAAAAAAATTTAAACCTACAATCTAAAAAATGCTGGGTTAAAAACAACCCAAGTTGGGTTGAAAATTGACTAACCCAGCAACTGGGTTGTTTTAACCCAGTAAATGGGTTGTTTTAACCCAGCGTTTGGGTTAAATGTGTCACATTTCTGTCCTGTCTTGTTGAGCACATGTGGTGTTTTGTTATTTTTCTAGCCATGTGTTTTGGTTATGTCATGTCTCCTGTCCTGACCCCGCCCGTCTTGTTAGCTCATTATTGATTATTTGCCCCACCTGTCTTCCCTCATTACCTGCCTTGTGTGTTATCTATTTAGTCTCCTTTTGTTTGCTGTGCTGTGCTGTGCTGTGCTGGTTCGTTATCTTCTGTCCCCTGTCCCCTGTCCCCTGTCCCCTGTCCCCTGTCCCCTGTCCCCTGTCCCCTGTCCCCTGTCCCCTGTCCCCTGTCCCCTGTCCCCTGTCCCCTGCTTCATGTGCCTGACCCTGGTATTTTTGTCTTTGGTTGAGTTTGGTTTTCCCCCTCGTGGGTGTTTTTGTTCATTTTATTTTATTATTTAAATAAACCTCCTTCTTCCTGCAATTGAGTCCTCACTCCCTTTCCTGACAAAATGTTTGCATAAAACAACCCAAACGCTGGGTTAAAACAACCCAATCGCTGGGTTAGTCCATTTTCAACCCAACTTGGGTTGTTTTTAACCCAGGATTTTTTTTTTTTTAGAGTGTAACAGTTAAGTTTGTCCATATTTAACCCAAACATGGGTTGAAACAACCCAGCATTTTTAGAGTGAATACACTTTTACTAATTAAAGAACACACATGCAACAAAAGCATACAAGACAAAGTAATAAAGATATGAGATGCACAGATGAGACATCACTTTAAAAAATGCTGGGTTGCTTCAATCTATTTTTGAGTAAAATATGGACAAACCCAATGGTTGGGTTTTAAAGTTTAATTTAAAAATGTAAAAGCAATGGTTGAGTTTAGAGTATTTGACCCAAATTTGTCCATATTTCAACCCATTTTTTGGGTTAAATAAGGACAAACCCAACTGTTGGGTTTGAAAATCTAATAAAAATGTAAAGTAAATTAATTTTTGGGGTCAAATATGGATGAACCCAACCACTGGTTTAAACCTTTTAATTAAATTTGTAAACCCAGTGGCTGGGTTTGTCCATATTTGACCCCCCCAAAATGGGTTGAAACAACTCAGCAGGAACATGCATACATTAAAGGTTTTTGAATGAAAAGTTCTTCATGTGCTGGTCCTTCTTTCCCACACAGTTACAATTCTGTTCTATTCAAGAAGTTACAGCATGCTATTTGTAAAACCGGCATGTTCCTAGTTAAGAGATACAAGAAGGCTCAAGCCCAGAACAGTGAAACCAAACGCTGGCCATGTAGATTTATTGGAGAGGACTGGATACCTGTCTTCAGCAACACAAAGTCACTTGAGGCCCCTTAAACCTCTAAATAAGCTCAGCTGCAGGCGCATTTCCAAGTTTACAGTAACACGCCAACGGAAAGTTCCAAATTGTAGGAATGATTTCATGGAATTGAGAGTAGAGTGACCTCCAAAACAATTTGCATATTGCATAAGCTCTACTAAAAACAGTGCTTGTTGTCAGTGAGGTGAGCATATTTCCAACTATACAATCATGGCCACCCTGTTTCCCTGTATCTTTTGGGAAGTTCACTGTGAGAATTGCGGCATTCCAACTATGCGTGTCAGAGGAGGAACAGGACTAAGGTGATCACTCATTACTCTTGCCCTTTTATCTGCGACCGCTTCCACCCACCGAGGCCTTGTGCGCGTGATAGATGATTCACCGACCAACAAACAAAGATAATCAGCGAGAAACATAAACACAGAATGGGGGAAACGCAGCATATTCAGACACGCAGAGGGAGACAGGCCAGATTCATCGCTCATCCGTTGGGGACGTATTTGTAAAGTGGGTGGCCCAGAGGGGAAGTTGGGGGTTGATCGGCTCAGATTGACCCCCCACTGAACTGAGAGGAAAGGGAGGAAACAGAGGGGTGGAGTGAAGGAGGAAAATGAGAGGGAGTGAACAAGGGAGTGTGAAAGAAAGAGGCTGGATGGACCTTCTGACAAGAGTGTTTAGTTATGAAAACAAAAGTATTGTAACAGATGGCACCCTGGAAACCTCATAACAGCGGATTGGAACGAGCCGGCGCAGCTTATCAACGGATGACTTACACACACACACACTCTGGGATATATAAGATCTCCCTAGCAGGGTCTAACACCAACTTTGGAGTCTAGATATTTCAACAAATGCCAGTTCTTTGGGGTGAAATGTCTTTTTCCTCTGAAATTTCTTCTTAAGATGGGAAAATAAACTGGAGATCAAGAACAAATTTCCTGGTTCTTGCAATACATCTGAACTTCTCCTTCAAGGACTACAAACCACAAATGGAAACCGCAGTGCCTTTGGGAATGTTTTACGATAACGTATCGGTTCTAGATCTGGATGGTGCTGGAATAAACAATGTCTACATCCAGGAGGACTTTGACGCATTTAGCATCACCATGGCCATAATGTACCTGGCTGTGTGCATTGTGGGATTGGCCGGGAACTCGCTGGTCATCATCACCATTCTGAAGCTGGACAAAATGTCTTCGGCGACCACCGTCTACATTTTCAACTTGGCGTTGGCTGATGGGCTTTTCATGGTAGGACTCCCGTTTATTGCTATCCAAAACTTCCAGGATCAGTGGATCTTCGGAGATGCCGTGTGCAAGCTGGTTATGGTTCTGGACGGCATCAATCAGTTCACAAGTGTGTTCTGCCTGACGGTGATGAGTGTTGACCGTTACATGGCACTGGTAGACCCGTTGCGCTTCACTCATTGGCGGACGCCACGGCGGGCGAAGATCATTGCTGCATTGATGTGGTTTGTCTCTCTGTTTCCCGTGCTTCCCATGGCTATTCACTTCTCCGCCAACTATGGTTTGTGCACCGTTGACCCTCATGTTGCATCTGACACCTGGTGGTTGACCTTTCTTAGCTACACGTTTTTACTGGGCTTCGCCTTGCCCTTCACCGTAATGATTGTGTTTTACACGGCACTGCTGGTGACTCTGAGAAACGGCAGGACGCAAACGCCTTCCTCGGAGAGTCACAGGCTGGAGAAACAGGTGACCAAGATGGTGGTGGCGATTGTTTCGATGTTCGGCATCTGCTGGCTGCCATTCTACGTCTTAAACTTTTGCTCTCTGCACCGAACGGATCTGGCGCTCGATTTCACTCGCGGCTTCGAGTTTGTGGTGCTGCTGTCGTACTCGTGGAGCTGCGCCAATCCGATACTGTACGCATGTCTGTCGGAAACCTTTCGGAGGCATTTCCATGCTCTTCTCTGTCCTCACAAGAGCTCGCCGACACACTGCGACAGAGACACCGAGGGCTACGTCCTGCACGACACCAACGTGCATGGCGTGATAGCTTAGTTTAAACATTTAGAGGGTTTGTGTTGCAATACATTCCCGCTTTGTAAACAGACAATCCTTGCTTTCAGTAGTGCAATTCAAAGTATGAGCCAGTGACGAGGGGTGTAACGGTACATGTATTTGTACTGAACCGTGTCTGTACAGGACTTCCGGTACGGTGCACGTGTACTGAACAGTGCCGAATGCAATCTTTAACAGTTAACAGTCGGCTTGTTTTACGCGCGGAATACACTTCAATCTGAGTTCCCACACAAACATGTTAAGTATTCTGTCCATTTTATCACTAAATTCAAACGATAAATGCCGTTTCTATGCTCTTTAATGTGGCATGACTGATCACTGTATAGGCGAGTGAACATGATCGTCATAATCAAAGAATAAACACGAATGAACATCTGAAGGTGTGTTGAGGATACATCACAACTGAAACGCATCATATGTGGTGTGATCGCTCAAAAGGTGTTTCAAACGCGGAAAGACGTCAATAAAACAGCTGGAGAACAATGAGCATCACATTTACCTCAGGAGTCCTTCAGTGTCCACAGCTGTGAGTTCACCAGAGAAATCAACTCTCACTGAATATATCACCTATATTAGCCGTTATATTCATTATATTAGCCTATATATGACCTATATTAGCCTATATATGACCTATATTAGCCTATATATTCATTATATTAGCCTATATATTCATTATATTAGCCTATATATTCATTATATTAGCCTATATATTCATTATATTAGCATATATATTCATTATATTAGCCTATATATGCACTATATTAGCCTATATATGACCTATATTAGCATATATATTCATTGTATTAGCCTATATATTCATTATATTAGCCTATATATTCATTATGTTAGCCTATATATTCATTATATTAGCCTATATATTCATTATATTAGCCTATATATGCACTATATTAGCCTATATATTCATTATATTAGCCTATATATTCACTATATTAGCCTATATAGTCATTATATTAGCCGTTATATTCATTATATTAGCCTATATATGACCTATATTAGCCTATATATGACCTATATTAGCCTATATATGACCTATATTAGCTCTATATATTCATTATATTAGCCTATATATTCATTATATTAGCCTATATATGACCTATATTAGCATATATATTCATTGTATTAGCCTATATATTCATTATATTAGCCTATATATGACCTATATTAGCCTATATATGACCTATATTAGCCTATATATTCATTATATTAGCCTATATATTCATTATATTAGCCTATACATGACCTATATTAGCCTATATATTCATTATATTAGCCTATATATGCATTATGTTAGCCTATACATTCATTATATTAGCCTATATATGACCTATATTAGCCTATATATGACCTATATTAGCCTATATATTCATTATATTAGCCTATATATGACTATATATGACTATATTAGCCTATATATTCATTATATTAGCCTATATATGCATTATGTTAGCCTATACATTCATTATATTAGCCTATATATGACCTATATTAGCCTATATATGACCTATATTAGCCTATATATTCATTATATTAGCCTATATGTTCATTATATTAGCCTATATATGACCTATATCCATTATATTAGCCTATATGTTCATTATATTAGCCTATATATGACCTATATTAGCCTATATATTCATTATATTAGCCTATATATTCATTATATTAGCCTATATATGACCTATATTAGCCTATATATGACCTATATTAGCCTATATATTCATTATATTAGCCTATATATGACCTATATTAGCCTATATATTCATTATATTAGCTCATATATGACCTATATTAGCCTATATATTCACTATATTAGCCTATATATTCATTATATTAGCCTATATGTTTATTATATTAGCCTATATGTTTATTATATTAGCCTATATATACACTATATTAGCCTATATGTTTATTATATTAGCCTATATGTTTATTATATTAGCCTATATGTTCACTATATTAGTCTATATGTTCATTATATTAGCCTATATGTTCATTATATTAGTCTATATGTTCATTATATTAGCCTATATGTTCACTATATTAGTCTATATGTTCATTATATTAGCCTACATGTTCATTATATTAGCCTATATATTCATTATATTAGCCTATATATTCATTATATTAGCCTATATATTCATTATATTAGCCTATATATTCATTATATTAGCCTATATATTCATTATATTAGCCTATATATTCATTATATTAGCCTATATATTCATTATATTAGCTATATATTCTATATATATTCATTATATTAGCCTATATGTTCATCATATTAGCCTATATGTTCATTATATTAGCCTATATGTTCACTATATTAGTCTATATGTTCATTATATTAGCCTATATGTTCATTATATTAGCCTATATGTTCATTATATTCTGCTAAACCTGTTACTGATGTCTGGATTATTTAATGTGTGTATAAAAATGAAAATGACAGTCACTGTGTACAAATGATTATATTTCAACAACGAACTGGAGTAAAAACATAATTTTATAATTAGATTTAGAAGTTAATGCATAAACTGCCTGATGTGAAGTTTCCATGTTTGCACACAATGTGTTATTTGAGTGATGATTATTATATCTGAACATGAATATGAGCTGAGTTTAGGCTCATAGTTTATCTGTCCTTTAATATTACAGTGATGTGAGTAAGGGCTCCTATAGTTTACAGCATTATCTTTAAGAAACTTTGAGTTAGAATTGAGTTCATTTAAGGACAGACACAATTTGTTCAGTAAACCAAGGAATTTTATATTTAGTTTTCTTTCCCCTGCTGTACTGAACCCGTACCGAGCCGAGGTACCATCAGTTTTGTGTACCGTTACACCCCTACCAGTGAGAATGCCTTTGCTTCTGTGCAATTAAGAAAAATATGTGATAAGTGGAAGACGATAGCTCACCATTTTTTCAGCACAAACGTAAAGTCGAGGTGGTTGGTTTCCATGCGAAGGCAGGAAGGGCCGTGCTATAGGAATGATTGTGCAGTTTCTGCCCTCCTGTACAAGTGCTGTCAAATTGATTGTGGACTTTTGGATGATGTCATGGTTGTCATGGCATCTGGCATTTGGACCAAATATTTGAGGATTTTTTGTGTGACTGTTTCTAAATGACACATGAATAAGGAATGTGTTTGTGAATTTGTTTGATAAATTGATGCTGATAGCCAACACTGCCATGGTTTAAATGACCATATTGCTAATATAAATGTAATAATTAATAACACATGACCATATATACATGCATACATACATACACAGGGTAATACATATTTTATTTTGTTTATATATATATATATATAGTTAAATATTTGTTAAAAATGTTTTGGTTTTATCTTTTTTAAATACATTCTGAATGTACTGTAATATATTATAAATGAGTCATTTAATGTTTATCACAGTATTTTGCTAATATTTTATGCTTTTATGCCAATGTTTTATTTTATTGCATGTATAGAATATTTGCATATAATCATCCAAAGCAGGTTTTTTATATTCCTGTCTACATATGTAAATTATCATTGTTCATAAACATTAAAAATGTGCAGCTAACAGCAGAGTGTGCAATTCTCTTTGTTCAAGTAAGGATGCATTATTTATGAATCTCTAAAAAAATGTTTATGGAAGTCATCAAAGCAGCAAGTTTTCAGATGAAACTTTAAAGAGAAGCAAACACACATGTATAGCAACTTATAAAAACTGCACAACTGCACATAATGTAAAAACTGCACATAATGTAAAAACTGCACATAATGCATATACAGTAAAAACTGCACATAATGTAAAAACTGCACATAATGTAAAAACTGCACATAATGTAAAAACTGCACATAATGCATATACAGTAAAAACTGCACATAATGTAAAAACTGCACATAATGTAAAAACTGCACATAATGCACATACAGTAAAAACTGCACATAATGCACATAATGTAAAAACTGCACATAATGCACATAATGTAAAAACTGCACATAATGTAAAAACTGCACATAATGCACATCATGTAAAAACTGCACATACAGTAAAAAACTGCACATAATGTAAAAACTGCACATACAGTAAAAACTGCACATAATGCACATACAGTAAAAACTGCACATAATGTAAAAACTGCACATAATGCACATACAGTAAAAACGCACATAATGCACATACATACAAAAACTGCACATAATGCACATACAGTAAAAACTGCACATAATGCACATACAGTAAAAACTGCACATAATGCACATACAGTAAAAACTGCACATAATGCACATACAGTAAAAACTGCACATAATGTAAAAACTGCACATAATGCACATACAGTAAAAACTGCACATAATGTAAAAACTGCACATAATGCACATACAGTAAAAACTGCACATAATGTAAAAACTGCACATACAGTAAAAACTGCACATAATGCACATACAGTAAAACTGCACATAATGTAAAACTGCACATAATGCACATACAGTAAAAACCTGCACATAATGCACATACAGTAAAAACTGCACATAATGCACATACAGTAAAAACTGCACATAATTTTATAATGTAAAACTGCACATAATGCACATACAGTAAAAACTGCACATAATGCACATACAGTAAAAACTGCACATAATGTAAAAACTGCACATAATGCACATAATGTAAAAACTGCACATAATGCACATACAGTAAAAACTGCACATAATGCACACAGTAAAAACTGCACATATAATGTAAAAACTGCACATAATGCACATACAGTAAAAACTGCACATAATGTAAAAACTGCACATAATGCACACATAATGTAATACTGCACATACAGTAAAAACTGCACATAATGTGCACAAAAACTGCACATAATGCACATACAGTAAAAACTGCACATAATGTAAAAACTGCACATAATGCACATACAGTAAAAACTGCACATAATGTAAAACTGCACATAATGCACATACAGTAAAAACTGCACATAATGTAAAAACTGCATAATGCACATAAATACACATAATGTAAAACTGCACATAATGCACATACAGTAAAAACTGCACATAATGCACATACAGTAAAAACTGCACATAATGTAAAAACTGCACATAATGCACATACATGTAAAAACTGCACATAATGTAAAAACTGCACATAATGCACATACATGTAAAAACTGCACATAATGTAAAAACTGCACATAATGTAAACTGCACACAATAATGTAAAAACTGCACATAATGTAAAAACTGCACATAATGCACATAATGTAAAACTGCACATAATGTAAAACTGCACATAATGCACATAACAGTAAAAACTGCACATAATGCACATAATGTAAAAACTGCACATAATGTAAAAACTGCACATAATGCACATACAGTAAAACTGCACATAATGCACATACAGTAAAAACTGCACATAATGTAAAAACTGCACATAATGCACATAATGCACATACAGTAAAAACTGCACATAATGCACATACAGTAAAAACTGCACATAATGTAAAAACTGCACATAATGCACATACAGTAAAAACTGCACATAATGCACATACAGTAAAAACTGCACATAATGCACATAATGTAAAAACTGCACATAATGCACATACAGTAAAAACTGCACATAATGCACATACAGTAAAAACTGCACATAATGTAAAAACTGCACATAATGCACATACAGTAAAAACTGCACATACAGTAAAAACTGCACATAATGTAAAAACTGCACATAATGCACATACAGTAAAAACTGCACATAATGCACATACAGTAAAAACTGCACATAATGTAAAAACTGCACATAATGCACATACAGTAAAAACTGCACATAATGTAAAAACTGCACATAATGCACATAATGTAAAAACTGCACATAATGCACATACAGTAAAAACTGCACATAATGCACATACAGTAAAAACTGCACATAATGTCAAAACTGCACATAATGCACATAATGTAAAAACTGCACATAATGCACATAATGTAAAAACTGCACATAATGTAAAAACTGCACATAATGCACATACATGTAAAAACTGCACATAATGTACAAACTGCACATAATGCACATAATGTAAAAACTACACAATGCACATTATGTAAAAACTGCACATAATGTAAAAACTGCACATAATGCACATAATGTAAAAACTGCACATAATGCACAAACTGCAAATAATGCACATACAGTAAAAACTGCACATAATGCACATAATGTAAAAACTGCATAATGTAAAAACTGCACATAATGCACATACAGTAAAAACTGCACATAATGCACATACAGTAAAAACTGCACATAATGTAAAAACTGCACATAATGCACATACAGTAAAAACTGCACATAATGCACATACAGTAAAAACTGCACATAATGCACATAATGTAAAAACTGCACATAATGCACATACAGTAAAAACTGCACATAATGCACATACAGTAAAAACTGCACATAATGTAAAAACTGCACATAATGCACATACAGTAAAAACTGCACATAATGTACAAACTGTACATAATGCACATACAGTAAAACTGCACATAATGCACATACAGTAAAAACTGCACATAATGTACAGTAAAAACTGCACATAATGCACATACAGTAAAAACTGCACATAATGTAAAAACTGCACATAATGTAAAAACTGCACATAATGCACATAATGTAAAAACTGCACATAATGTAAAAACTGCACATAATGCACATAATGTAAAAACTGCACATAATGTAAAAACTGCACATAATGCACATACAGTAAAAACTGCACATAATGCACATAACTGCACATAAATGTAAAACTGCACATAATGCACATACAGTAAAAACTGCACATAATGCACATAATGTAAAAACTGCACATAATGCACATACAGTAAAACTGCACATAATGCACATACAGTAAAAACTGCACATAATGCAAAACTGCACATAATGCACATACAGTAAAAACTGCACATAATGTAAAAACTGCACATAATGTAAAAACTGTAAAACTGCACATAATGCACATAATGTAAAAACTGCACATAATGCACATACAGTAAAACTGCACATAATGCACATACAGTAAAAACTGCACATAATGCAAAAACTGCACATAATGCACATACAGTAAAAACTGCACATAATGTAAAAACTGCACATAATGCACATAATGTAAAACTGCACATAATGCACATACAGTAAAAACTGCACATAATGCACATACAGTAAAAACTGCACATAATACAGTAAAAACTGCACATAATGCACATACAGTAAAAACTGCACATAATGCACATAATGTAAAAACTGCACATAATGCACATAAGTAAAAACTGCACATAAAAATACTGCAAAAACTGCACATAAAATGCACATAATGCACATAAAAAACTGCACATAATGTAAAAACTGCACATAATGCACATACAGTAAAAACTGCACAGTAAAAACTGCACATAATGCACATACAGTAAAAACTGCACATAATGTAAAACTGCACATAATGCACATACAGTAAAAACTATAAAAACTGCACACATAATGCACATACATAAAAACTGCACATAATGTAAAAACTGCACATAATGCACATACAGTAAAAACTGCACATAATGCACATAATGTAAAAACTGCACATGTAAAACTGCACATAATGCACATACAGTAAAAACTGCACATACAGTAAAAACTGCACATAATGCACATACAGTAAAAACTGCACATAATGCACATAATGTAAAAACTGCACATAATGCACATACAGTAAAAACTGCACATAATAATGTAAAAACTGCACATAATGTAAAATGCACATATGCACAGTAAAAATACTGCACATAATGCACATACTGTAAATACTGCACATATGCACATACAGTGTACAAACTGTAAAACTGCACATAATGCACATAATGTAAAAACTGCACATAATGCACATAATGTAAAAACTGCACATAATGTAAAAACTGCACATAATGCACATAATGTAAAAACTGCACATAATGCACATACAGTAAAAACTGCACATAATGCACATAATGTAAAACTGCACATAATGCACATACAGTAAAAACTGCACATAATGCACATACAGTAAAAACTGCACATAATGCACACTGCATGTAAACATAATGCACTGCACATATACATACAGTAAAAACTGCACATAATGCACATACAGTAAAAACTGCACATAATGTAAAACTGCACATACTGTACATAAAAAACTGCACATAATGTAAAACTGCACATAATGCACATAATGTAAAAACTGCACATAATGCACATACAGTAAAAACTGCACATAATAATGTAAAAACTGCACATAACAATAACTGCACAAACTGCACATAATGTAAAACTGCACATAAGTAAAACTGCACATAATGTAAAAACTGCACATAATGCACATAATGTAAAAAACTGCACATAATGTAAAAACTGCACATAATGCACATAATGTAAAAACTGCACATAATGTAAAAACTGCACATAATGCACATACATAAAAACTGCACATAATGTAAAAACTGCACATAATGCACATACAGTAAAAACTGCACATAATGTAAAAATACATAATGCACATATAATGTAAAAACTGCACATAATGCACATACAGTAAAAACTGCACATAATGCACATACAGTAAAAACTGCACATAATGTAAAACTGTAAAAATGCACATAATGTAAAAACTGCACATAATGTAAAACTGCACAAAATGCACATAATGTAAAACTGCACATATGCATGTAAAAAACTGCACATAAAAAAACATAATGCACATAATGTAAAAACTGCACATAATGCACATATGTAAAAACTGCACATAATGTACAAACTGCACATAATGCACATAATGTACAAACTGCACATAATGTAAAAACTGCACATAATGCACATACAGTAAAACTGCACATGCACATAATGTAAAAACTGCACATAATGTAAAAACTGCACATAATGCACATACAGTAAAAACTGCACATAATGCACATACAGTAAAAACTGCACATAATGTAAAAACACATAATGCACATACAGTAAAAACTGCACATAATGCACATACGGTAAAAACTGCACATAATGCACATACAGTAAAAACTGCACATAATGCACATACAGTAAAAACTGCACATAATGCACATACAGTAAAAACTGCACATAATGTAAAAACTGCACATAATGCACATACAGTAAAAACTGCACATAATGTAAAACTGCACATAATGCACATACAGTAAAAACTGCACATAATGTAAAAACTGCACATAATGCACATAATGTAAAAACTGCACATAATGCACATACAGTAAAAACTGCACATAATGCACATACAGTAAAAACTGCACATAATGCACATACAGTAAAAACTGCATAATACATAATGTAAAAACTGCACATAATGCACATAATGTAAAAAAACTGCACATAATGCACATAATGTAAAAACTGCACATAATGTAAAACTGCACATAATGCACATAATGTAAAAACTGCACATAATGTAAAAACTGCACATAATGCACATACAGTAAAAACTGCACATACAGTAAAAACTGCACATAATGCACATACAGTAAAAACTGCACATAATGCACATACAGTAAAAACTGCACATAATGCACATACAGTAAAAACTGCACATAATGCACATACAGTAAAAACTGCACATAATGCACATACAGTAAAAACTGCACATAATGCACATGTAAAAACTGCACATAATGTAAAAACTGCACATAATGCACATACAGTAAAAACTGCACATACAGTAAAAACTGCACATAATGTAAAAACTGCACATAATGCACATACAGCATAATGTAAAAACTGCACATAATGCACATACAGTAAAAACTGCACATAATGCACATACAGTAAAAACTGCACATAATGTAAAAACTGCACATAATACACATAATGTAAAAACTGCACATAATGCACATACAGTAAAAACTGCACATAATGCACATACAGTAAAACTGCACATAATGTAAAAACTGCACATAATGCACATACTGTAAAAACTGCACACATAAACTGTAAAAACTGCACATAATGCACATAAAAACATGTAAAAACTGCACATAATGCACATAATGTAAAACTACACAATGCACATAATGTAAAACTGCACATAATGTAAAAACTGCACATAATGCACACATAATGCAAAAACTGCACATAATGTAAAAACTGCACATAATGCACATACAGTAAAAACTGCACATAATGCACATAATGTAAAAAACATAATGCACATAATGTAAAAACTGCACATAATGCACATACAGTAAAAACTGCACATAAAAACTGCATAAAACTGCACATACAGTAAAACTGCACATAATGCACATACAGTAAAAACTGCACATAATGCACATACAGTAAAAACTGCACACATAATGCACATACAGTAAAAACTGCACATAATGCACATACAGTAAAAACTGCACATAATGTAAAAACTGCACATAATGCACATACAGTAAAACTGCACATAATGTAAAAACTGCACATAATGCACATACAGTAAAAAACTGCACATAATGCACATAATGTAAAAACTGCACATAATGCACATAATGCACATACATACATAATGTAAAAACTGCACATAATGTAAAACTGCAGTAAAAACTGCACATAATGTAAAACCTGCACATAATGCACATACAGTAAAAACTGCACATAATGTAAAAACTGCACATAATGTAAAAACTGCACATAATGCACATAATGTAAAAACTGCACATAATGCACATAATGTAAAAACTGCACATAATGCACATAATGTAAAAACTGCACATAATGCACATAATGTAAAAACTGCACATAATGCACATAATGTAAAAACTGCACATAATGCACATACAGTAAAAACTGCACATAATGTAAAACTGCACATAATGCACATACAGTAAAAACTGCACATATGCACATAAAATGCACATAAAAACTGCACATAATACATAATGTAAAAACTGCACATAATGCACATACAGTAAAAACTGCACATAATGCACATACAGTAAAAACTGCACATAATGTAAAAACTGCACATAATGCACATACAGTAAAAACTGCAACAGTAAAAACTGCACATAATGCACATACAGTAAAAACTGCACATAATGCACATAATGTAAAAACTGCACATAAATACAGTAAAAACTGCACATAATGCACATGCAAAAACTGCAGTAAAAACTGCAAATGCACATACAGTAAAAACTGCACATAATGTAAAAACTGCACATAATGTAAAAACTGCACATAATGCACAGTAAAAACTGCACACATAATGCACATACAGTAAAAACTGCACATAATGCACATACATGTAAAAACTGCACATAATGCACATACAGTAAAAACTGCACATAATGCACATAATGTAAAAACTGCACATAATGCAAATATACAGTAACTGCACATACAGTAAAAACTGCACATAATGCACATACAGTAAAAACTGCACATAATGCACATACAGTAAAAACTGCACATAATGCACACATACAGTAAAAACTGCACACATAAAAATGCACATACAGTAAAAACTGCACATACAGTAAAAACTGCACATAATGCACATACATGTAAAAACTGCACATAATGCACATACAGTAAAAACTGCACATAATGTAAAACTGCACATAACATAACTGCACATACAGTAAAAACTGCACATAATGCACATACAGTAAAAACTGCACATAATGCACATAATGTAAAAACTGCACATAATGCACATACAGTAAAAACTGCACATAATGCACATACAGTAAAAACTGCACATAATGTAAAAACTGCACATAATGCACATACAGTAAAAAAACTGCACATAATGTAAAAACTGCACATAATGTAAAAATGCACATAATGTAAAAAACTGCACATAATGCACATACAGTAAAAACTGCACATAATGCACATAATGTAAAAACTGCACATAATGCACATAATGTAAAACTGCACATAATGTAAAACTGCACATAATAATGCACATAATGTAAAAACTGCACATAATGCACATAATGTAAAAACTGCACATAATGCACATACAGTAAAAACTGCACATAATGCACATACAGTAAAAACTGCACATAATGCACATACAGTAAAAACTGCACATAATGCACATACAGTAAAAACTGCACATAATGCACATAATGTAAAAACTGCACATAATGTAAAAACTGCACATAATGCACATACAGTAAAAACTGCACATAATGCAAAACTGCATAATACACTGCAAAAACTGCACATAATGTAAAAAGCTGCACATAATGTAAAAACTGCACATAATGCACATAATGTAAAAACTGCACATAATGCACATAAAACTGCACAGTAAAACTGCACATAATGTAAAAACTGCACATAATGCACATAATGTAAAAACTGCACATAATGTAACACATAATGTAAAAACTGCACATACAATGCACATACTGCACATAATGTAAAAACTGCACATAATGCACATAATGTAAAAACTGCACATAATGTAAAAACTGCACATAATGTAAAAACTGCACATAATGCACATAATGCACAAACTGCACATAATGTAAAAAAAATGCACATAATGTAAAACTGCACATAATGCACATACAGTAAAAACTGCACATAATGCACATACAGTAAAAACTGCACATGCACATGTAAAAACTGCACATAATGCACATAATAAAAACTGTAAAAACTGCACATAATGTAAAAACTGCACATAATGTAAAACTGCACATAATGCACATAATGCACATAATGTAAAACTGCACATAATGTAAAACTGCACATAATGCACATAAAAACTGCACATAAAAACTGCACATAATGCACATACAGTAAAAACTGCACATAATGCACATAAGTAAAAAACTGCACATAATGCATAATGTAAAAACTGCACATAATATATGTAAAAACTGCACATAATGCACATACAGTAAAAACTGCACATAATGCACATACAGTAAAAACTGCACATAATGCACATAATGCACAATGTAAAAACTGCACATAATGCACATACAGTAAAAACTGCACATACAGTAAAAACTGCACATAATGCACATACAGTAAAAACTGCACATAATGTAAAAACTGCACATAATGCACATAATGTAAAACTGCACATAATGCACATGTAAAAACTGCACATACAGTAAAACTGCACATAATGCACATAATGTAAAAACTGCACATAATGCACATAATGTAAAAACTGCACATAATGCACATACAGTAAAAAACTGCACATAATGTAAAACTGCACATAATGCACATACAGTAAAAACTGCACATAATGTAAAAACTGCACATATGCACACATGTAAAAACTGCACAAAATGCACATACTGCACATAATGTAAAAAACATAATGCACATAATGTAAAAAAACATAATGCACATAATGTAAAAACTGCACATAATGCACATAAAAACTGCACATAATGTAGTAAAAACTGCACATACAGTAAAAACTGCACATAATGTAAAAACTGCACATAATGTAAAAACTGCACATAATGCACATACAGTAAAAACTGCACATAATGTAAAACTGCACATAATGCACATACATGTAAAAACTGCATAATAATGTAAAACTGCACATAATGCACATAATGCACATAATGTAAAAACTGCACATAATGCACATACAGTAAAACTGCACATAATGCACATACAGTAAAAACTGCACATAATGTAAAAACTGCACATAATGCACATACAGTAAAAACTACAGTAAAAACTGCACATAATGCACATAATAAAAACTGCACATAATACATACAGTAAAAACTGCACAAAACATAATGCACATAATGTAAAAACTGCACATAATGCACATAATGTAAAAACTGCACATAATGCACATAATGTAAAAACTGCACATAATGCACATAATGTAAAAACTGCACATAATGCACATACAGTAAAAACTGCACATAATGTAAAAACTGCACATAATGCACATACAGTAAAACTGCACATAATGCACATACAGTAAAAACATAATGCACATACAGTAAAAACTGCACATAATGCACATACAGTAAATAATGCACATAATGTAAAAACTGCACATATGCACATACAGTAAAAACTGCACATAATGTAAAAACTGCACATAATGCACATACAGTAAAAACTGCACATAATGTAAAAACTGCACATAATGCACATACAGTACTGCAAACTGCACATAATGCACATACAGTAAAAACTGCACATAATGTAAAAACTGCACATAATGCACATACAGTAAAAAACATGCACATAATGTAAAAAACATAATGCACATACAGTAAAAACTGCACATGCACATAACTGCATAATACATAATGTAAAAACTGCACATAATGCACATACAGTAAAAACTGCACATAATGCACATAATGTAAAAACTGCACATAATGTAAAAACTGCACATAAAAATGCACATAATGTAAAAACTGCACATAATGCACATAATGTAAAACTGCACATAATGCACATAATGTAAAAACTGCACATAATGCACATAAGTAAAAACTGCACATAATGTAAAAACTGCACATAATGCACATAATGTAAAAACTGCACATAATGCACATAATGTAAAAACTGCACATAATGTAATGTAAAACTGCACATAATGTACAGTAAATACTGCACATAATGTAAAAACTGCACATAATGCACATGTAAAAACTGCACATAATGCACATACAGTAAAAACTGCACATAATGCACATACAGTAAAAACTGCACATAATGTAAAACTGCACATAATGCACATACAGTAAAAACTGCACATAATGTAAAAACTGCACATAATGCACATACAGTAAAAAAACTGCACATAATGCAATACATGTAAAAACTGCACATAATGCACATACAGTAAAAACTGCACATAATGCACATACAGTAAAAACTGCACATAATAAAAATGCTGTAAAAACTGCACACATAATGTAAAAACTGCACATAATGTAAAAACTGCACATAATGCACATACAGTAAAAAAACTGCACATAATGTAAAACTGCACATAATGCACATACAGTAAAAACTGCACATAATGCACATACAGTAAAACTGCACATAATGTAAAAACTGCACATAAAAATGCACATAATGTAAAAACTGCACATAATGCACATACAGTAAAACTGCACATAATGCACATACAGTAAAACTGCACTGCACATAATGCACATAAGTAAAAACTGCACATAATAATGTAAAAACTGCACATAATGCACATACAGTAAAAACTGCACATAATGCACATACAGTAAAAACTGCACATAATGCACATAATGTAAAAACTGCACATAATGCACATACAGTAAAAACTGCACATAATGCACATACAGTAAAAACTGCACACATGCACATACAAAAAACTGCACATAACATAATGTAAAAACTGCACATAATGTACAAAAACTGCACATAATGCACATACAGTAAAAACTGCACATAATGTAAAAACTGCACATAATGCACATAATGTAAAAACTGCACATAATGTAAAAACATAATGCACATACAGTAAAAACTGCACATAATGTAAAAACTGCACATAATGCACATAATGTAAAAACTGCACATAATGCACATACAGTAAAAACTGCACACATAATGCACATACACAAAATGCACATAATGTAAAAACTGCACATAATGCACATAATGTAAAAACTGCACATAATGTAAAAACTGCACATAATGCACATAATGTAAAACTGCACATAATGTAAAAACTGCACTGCACATAATGTAAAAACTGCACATAATGCACATAATGTAAAAACTGCACATAATGCACATACATGTAAAACTGCACATAATGCACATGTAAAAACTGCATAATGTAAAAATGCACATAATGTAAAAACTGCACATAATGCACATAATGTAAAAAACATAATGCACATAATGTAAAAACTGCACATAATGCACATACAGTAAAAACTGCACATAATGCACATACAGTAAAAACTGCACATAATGTACAAAAACTGCACATAATGCACATACAGTAAAACTGCACATAATGCACATACAGTAAAAACTGCACATAATGCACATACAGTAAAACTGCACACATAAAATGCACATAATGCAAATGCACATAATGCACAAAACTGCACATAATGCACATAATGTAAAAACTGCACATAATGCACATACAGTAAAACTGCACATAATGCACATACAGTAAAAACTGCACATAATGTAAAAACTGCACACATAATGCACATAATGCACATACAGTAAAAACTGCACATAATGCAATACAGTAAAACTGCACATAATGCACATAATGTAAAAACTGCACATAATGCACATACAGTAAAAACTGCATATAATGTAAAAACTGCACATAATGCACATAATGTAAAAACTGCACACTGCAATGTACAAAAACTGCACATAATGCACATACAGTAAAAACTGCACATAATGTACAGTAAAAACTGCACATGTAAAAACTGCACATAATGTAAAACTGCACATACAGTAAAAACTGCACATAATGCACATACAGTAAAAACTGCACATAATGCACATACAGTAAAAACTGCATAATGTAAAAACTGCACATAATGCACATAATGTAAAAACTGCACATAATGCACATACAGTAAAAACTGCACATAATGCACATACAGTAAAAACTGCACATAATGCACATACATGTAAAAACTGCACATAATGCACATACAGTAAAAACTGCACATAATGCACATACAGTAAAAAACTGCACATATGCATGTAAAACTGCACATAATGTAAAAACTGCACATAATGTAAAAACTGCACATAATGCACATAATGTAAAAACTGCACATAATGCACATACAGTAAAACTGCACATAATGCACATACAGTAAAAACTGCACATAAAAACTGCACATACAGTAAAAAACTGCACATAATGCACATACAGTAAAAACTGCACATAATGTAAAACTGCACATAATGCACATACAGTAAAAACTGCACATAATGCACATACAGTAAAAACTGCACATAATGTAAAAACTGCAACTGCACATAATGTAAAAATGCACATAATGCACATACAGTAAAAACTGCACATAATGCACATACAGTAAAAACTGCACATAATGCACATACAGTAAAAACTGCACATAATGTAAAAACTGCACATAATGCACATACAGTAAAAACTGCACATAATGCACATACAGTAAAAACTGCACATAATGCACATACAGTAAAAACTGCACATAAAACTGCACATAATGCACATACAGTAAAAACTGCACATAATGTAAAAACTGCACATAATGCACATAATGTAAAAACTGCACATATATGTAAAAACTGCACATAATGCACATAATGTAAAACTGCACATGTAAAAACTGCACATAATGCACATACAGTAAAACTGCACATACAGTAATGCACATACAGTAAAAACTGCACATAATGCACATAACTGTAAAAACTGCACATAATGTAAAAACTGCACACATACTGCACATAATGCACATACAGTAAAAACTGCATAATGCACATAATGTAAAAACTGCACATAATGCACATACAGTAAAAACTGCACATAATGCACATAAGTAAAAACTGCACATAATGCACATACAGTAAAAAACTGCACATAATGTAAAAACTGCACATAATGCACATAATGTAAAAACTGCACACATAATGCACATAATGTAAAACTGCACATAATGCACATACAGTAATGCACATAATGTAAAAACTGCACATAATGCACATACAGTAAAAACTGCACATAATGCACATACATACAGTAAAAACTGCACATAATGTAAAAACTGCACATAAAAACTGCACATAATGTAAAAACTGCACATAATGCACATAATGTAAAAACTGCACATAATGTAAAAATACTGCACATAATGCACATAATGTAAAAACTGCACATAATGCACATACAGTAAAACTGCACATAATAATGCACATACAGTAAAAACTGCACATAATGCACATACAGTAAAAACTGCACATAATGCACATACAGTAAAAACTGCACACATGTAAAAACTGCACATAATGCACATACAGTAAAAACTGCACATAATGCACATACAGTAAAAACTGCACATAATGCACATACAAAACTGCACATAATGCACATAATGTAACTGCACATAATGCACATAATGTAAAACTGCACATAATGCACATAATGTAAAAAAACTGCACATAATGTACAAATGTGCTGCACATAATGCACATACAGTAAAAACTGCACATAAAAATGCTGCAGTAAAACTGCACATAATGTAAAAACTGCACATAATGCACACATATGCACATAATGTAAAACTGCACATAATGTAAAAACTGCACATACATGTAAAAACTGCACATAATGCACATACAGTAAAAACTGCACATAATGCACATACAGTAAAAACTGCACATAATGCACATAATGTAAAACTGCACAAAACTGCACATAATGTAAAAACTGCACATAATGCACATAATGTAAAAACTGCACATAATAAAACTACAAACAGTAAAAACTGTAAAAAAATGCACATACAGTAAAAAAACATAATGCACATACATAATGTAAAAACTGCACATAATGTATGTAAAACTGCACATAATACAGTAAAAACTGCACATAATGCACATAATGTAAAAACTGCACATAATGCACATATATAATGTAAAAAACTGCACATAATGCACATAATGTAAAAACATAATGTAAAAACTGCACATAATGCACATAAAAAACTGCACATAATAAAAACTGCACATAATGTAAAAGCTGCACTCAATGCACACAGTAAAAACTGCACATGCACAGTAAAAAAACTGCACATACATGTAAAAACTGCACATAATGCACATACAGTAAAACTGCACATACAGTAAAACTGCACATAATGTAAAAACTGCACAATGCATGTAAAAAACATAATGCACATGTAAAAACTGCATAATGCACATAATGTAAAAACTGCACATAATGCACATAATGTAAAAACTGCACATAATGTAAAACTGCACATAATGCACATGTAAAAACTGCACATAATGTAATGCACATAAAAAACTGCACATAATGCACATACAGTAAAAACTGCACATAATGTACAGTAAAAACTGCATAATAACATAATGCACATAATGTAAAAACTGCACATAATGTAAAAACTGCACATAATGCACATGCACATGTAAAACTGCACATAATGTAAAAACTGCACATAATGTAAAAACTGCACATAATGCACATAATGTAAAAACTGCACATAATGTAAAAACTGCACATAATGCACATACATGTAAAAACTGCACATAATGTAAAAACTGCACATGCACATACAGTAAAAACTGCACAGTAAAAACTGCACATAATGCACATAATAAAATGTAAAAACTGCACATAATGTAAAAACTGCACATAATGCACATAATGTAAAAACTGCACATAATGCACATAATGTAAAAACTGCACATAATGCACATAATGTAAAAACTGCACATAATGCACATACAGTAAAAACTGCACATAAAAATGCACATAATGTAAAAACTGCACATAATGCACTATAATGCACATAATGTAAAAACTGCACATAATGCAATAATAAAAACTGTAATGTAAAAACTGCACACATAATGCATAATTTAAATTGCACATACAGTAAAACTGCACATACAGTAAAACTGCACATAATGCACATAAAAACTGTAAAAATGCACATAATGCACATGTACAAAAACTGCACATAATGCACATACTGCACATAATGCACAAACTGCACAAAATGCACATACAGTAAAAACTGCACATAATGCACATAATGTAAAAACTGCACATAATGCACATACAGTAAAAACTGCACATAATGCACATACAGTAAAAACTGCACATAATGTACAAAACTGCACACATAATGCACATAATGTAAAAACTGCACATAATGCACATACAGTAAAAACTGCACATAATGTAAAAACTGCACATAATGCACATAAATGTAAATAATGCACATAATGTAAAAACTGCACATAATGTAAAAACTGCAGGTAAAACTGCACATAATGTAAAAACTGCACATAATGCACATACAGTAAAAACTGCACAACCAATAACATAATGCACATACAGTAAAAACTGCACATAATGTAAAAACTGCACATAATGCACATACAGTAAAAACTGCACATAATGCACATAATGTAAAAACTGCACATAATGTAAAAACTGCACATAAAAATGCACATAATGTAAAAACTGCACATAATGCACATACAGTAAAAACTGCACACAAAATGCACATACAGTAAAACTGCACATAATGCACATACAGTAAAAAACTGCACATGTAAAAACTGCACATACATACAGTAAAAACTGCACATAATGCACATACAGTAAAAAACTGCACATAATGTAAAAACTGCACATAATGCACATAATGTAAAAACTGCACATAATGCACATACAGTAAAAACTGCACATAATGCACATACAGTAAAAACTGCACATAATGCACATACAGTAAAAACTGCACATAATGCACATAAAAACTGCACATAATGCACATAATGTAAAAACTGCACATAATGCACATACCAAAACTGCACATAATGCACATACAGTAAAAACTGCACATAATGCAAATACATAAAAAAACTGCACATAATGTAAACTGCACATAATGTAAAAACTGCACATAATGCACATAATGTAAAAACTGCACATAATGTAAAACTGCACATAATAATGTAAAAAACTGCACATAATGTAAAAACTGCACATAATGCACATACAGTAAAAACTGCACATAATGTAAAAACTGCATAATGTAAAACATGCACATACAGTAAAACTGCACATAATGCACATACAGTAAAAACTGCACATAATGCACATACAGTAAAACTGCACATAATGCAAAAACATAATGTACTGCACATAATGTAAAAACTGCACATAATGCACATACATAATGCACATACATGTAAAAACTGCACATAATGCACATACAGTAAAAACTGCACATAATAAAAACTGCACATAATGCACATAATGTAAAAACTGCACATAATGCACATACAGTAAAACTGCACATAATGCACATACAGTAAAAACTGCACATACATGTAAAAACTGCACATAATGCATACATACAGTAAAAACTGCACATAATGCACACTGATAAAAAAGTGCACATAATGCACATACAGTAAAAAACTGCACATAATGTACAAACTGCACATAATGCACATACAGTAAAACTGCACATAATGCACATACATGTAAAAACTGCACATAATGCACATACAGTAAAAACTGCACATAATGTAAA
>CM031954.1:22290126-22302626 GCA_018749465.1 Paracanthobrama guichenoti
CTCACACTCACACACACTCACACACTCACACTCACTCACACTCACACACTCACTCACACTCACACCACACACTCACACACACTCACTCACACTCACACCACTCACTCACTCACACACTCACACACTCACACACACACTCACTCACTCACTCACACTCACACACTCTCACTCACAAATCCACACTCACACTCACACTCACTCACTCTCACTCCTACCTCACACTCACACACACTCACACACTCACTCTCACTCACTCACACTTCATTCACACACTCTCACTCACTCACTCACACACACTCACTCACTCACACTCTCACTCACACTCACTCACACACACCCACACACTCACACTCTCACTCACACTCTCACTCACACACACACTCACACACTCACACTCTCACTCACACCTCACTCACACATTCTCACACTTCACACACTCACACTCTCACTCACACACACTCACTCACTCACTCACACTCACTCACACTCACACTCTCTCACTCACTCTCACTCACTCACACACTCTCACTCACACACTCACACTCACTTCTCACTCACACACTCATGCTCACACACTCTGCACTCACTCACTCACTCCTCACTCTCACTCCACTCACTCCTCACACACTCCTCTCACTCCACACACACACTCCTCACTCACTCTCACTCTCACACACACTCACTCACACACTCACTCACACACTCACTCACTAAGCTCTTTCACACACACACACACACTGTTACACTCCTCTCATACACACCACACTCTCACACACACCTCACTCACACTCACTCCTCACTCTCACTCACACCTCTCACTCACACACTCTCACTCCTCACACACACACTCACACTCTCACTCACACTCTCTCACTCACACTCTCACCTCACTCACTCACTCACTCACACTCCACTCACTCTCTACACACTCTCACTCACATCTCAGCAACTCTCTCACTCCTCACCTCACTCACTCACCTCACTCACACTCTCACTCTCACTCACCTCCTCACTCACTCACTCACACTCTCCTCACACTCACACTCACACACTCCTGGCTCACTCACACACACACTCTCACTCACACACTCACTCACACTCACACTCACCTCTCACCCACACTCACTCACTCTCACTCACACTCACCTCTCTCACTCACACACACTCACACACACACTCACTCCACTCACCTCCTCACACACTCACTCCACACTCTCACTCACTCACACTCACACTCCTCACACTCACTCACTCTCCTCACTCACACACTCTCACAGTGACACTCCTCACTCACTCACTCACTCACTCCTCACACACACACTCTCACTCCTCACACACACACTCTCACTCTCACTCTCTCACTCACTCACTCACACACACTCACTCACTCACTCTCACTCACACACACACACTCTCACTCCTCTCTCACACACACACTCTCACTCTCTCACTCCTCTCTCACTCACTCACACACACACTCACACTCTCACTCCACACTCTCACACACTCACTCACACACTCACTCACTCTCACTCACTCACTCACACACACTCACTCACTCTCCTCACACACTCACTCACACACACACCTCTCACTCACCTCTCACTCACTCACACTCACTCACCTCACACTCACACTCCTCCTCACTCACTCACTCACTCACACACACCTCACTCACACTCTCACACACTCCTCCTCACACACTCCTCACACACTCACTCACTCCTCCTCACACACTCACTCACTCACTCACTCACTCACTCACTCATCACACATCACACTCTCACTCACTCTCACACTCACTCATCACTCACTCACTCACACACACTCACTCACTGCCTCACTCACTCACTCACTCACACACTCACTCACACACTCACTCACTCTCACACTCACACACTCCATCTCCTCTCCTCACTCACCTCTCCTCTACACACTCCTCACTCACACTCACTCACTCACTCACTCACTCACTCACACTCTCTCACTCACTCACTCCTCTCACTCTCACTCCTCACTCTCTCACACACTCACTCACTCACTCACACTCACACACACTCACTCACTCTCACTCACACACTCACTCACTCACACTCTCACTCACACTCTCACTCACTCACACACACACACACTCTCACTCACTCACTTCACTCACTCACACACACACTCCACTCACACACTCACTCACTCTCACACCTCTCACTCTCACTCACACCACACTCTCACTCTCTCACTCACACTCACTCACACACTCACTCACTCACTCCTCTCACACACTCACACACTCCTCCTCTCACTCACTCACACTCCACTCACACCTCTCCTCCTCCTCTCACTCCTCACTCACACACACTCCACACACTCTCACTCACTCCTCACTCTCACTCACACTCTCTCACTCACACCTCACACTCACTCACTCACTCACTCACTCTCACTCCACCTCTCTCACTCACTCACACTCTCACTCACACACTCACCTCACTCACTCCTCCTCCTCTCACTCACACACCTCTCACTCTCACTCACACACTCTCACTCACTCACACACTCACTCACACTCTCACTCACTCACACACTCACACTCCTCACACTCTCACTCACTCACACACTCCTCACACTCTCACTCACTCTCACTCCTCACTCACTCACTCTCACTCCTCTCACTCCACACACACCTCACTCTCACTCACACTCTCACTCACTCACACACTCACTCACACACTCTCACTCCTCACTCCTCACTCTCACCTCTCACTCACACTCTCCTCACTCACACTCACACACTCTCCTCTCTTCTCTCACTCACTCTCTCCCACACACTCACTCACACACTCACACACCCTCACACCTCTCACTCACACTCACTCACTTCCTCACTCTCCTCACTCACTCCTCACTCCTCTCACTCTCACTCTCACTCACTCACACACTCACTCTCCTCCACACTCACTCCACACACTCACACTCACACACTCACTCACTCACCACTCTCACTCACACACTCCCACTACACACTCACACACTCACTCACACACTCACACTCTCACACAGACACTCACACACTCACTCACACACTCACTCACACACTCACTCACTCACACCTCACTCTCCTCCTCCTCACTCACACACACTCACACCCTACTCACACTCACTCACTCACACACTCACTCACACAGACACTCACACACTCACTCACTCTCACTCACACAGACACTCACACAGACTCACTCTCACCTACTCACACACTCACTCACACACTCACTCACTCACACACTCACTCTCACACACTCACTCACTCACTCACTCTCACACACTCTCACACACTCTCCTCACTCACTCACTCACACACTCACTCACTCACACTCACTCACTCACTCACTCCTCACACACTCACTCACACACTCTCACTCACTCACTCACACACTCTCACACACTCTCACACATTCACTCACTCACACACTCTCACTCACTCACTCTCACACACTCTCACACATTCACTCACACACACTCTCACTCACTCACTCTCACACACTCTCACTCACTCACTCACTCACTCACACACACTCTCACACACACACACTCACTCTCTCACACACACACTCACTCACTCACTCACACAGACAAACTCACTCACTCAATCACTCACACTCACACACACACACACTCTCACTCTCACACACACACACACACACACTCACTCACACACACACACACACACACACACACACACACTCACTCACTCACTCACTCCCTCACTCTCTCACTCACACAGACACTCACTCTCACACTCACACAGACACTCACTCACTCTCTCACTCACTCACTCACTCACTCACTCACTCACACAGACACTCACACACACACTCACTCTCTCACTCACTCACACACTCACTCACTCACTCACTCACTCACACACTCACTCACACCCTCTCACACTCTCACACACTCTCACACACTTACTCACTCACACACACTCTCACTCACACACACACACTCTCACTCACACACACACACTCACTCACTCACTCACTCACTGACTCACACACTCACACACACACACTCACTCACTGACTCACACACTCACACACACACACTCACTCACTCACTCACTCACTCACACACTCACACACACACACACACACACACACACACACTCACTCACTCACTCACTCACACACACACACACACACTCACTCACTCACTCACTCACACACTCACACACACACTCACTCTCTCACACACACACTCACTCACTCACTCACTCACTCTTTATTTATTTCGTCACACACCTGCTAGAATGACACATCCAGTCTCTTTCTGGTGCTTGGTAACAGGAGAAATTAAAGCGCTAGACAAGAGATTGTGTTGCTCTTTTCAGACCTATTTTAACGCCATTAAATCCCTGAACGATGTGAAGCCTTATGAAGAAAAGACAACTATTAACCAGTGAAGGTTGATGATTTTCACTACTGTGTGGCACCTGTACAGAATCAGCTACTCAAATGACCTTTACTAACATGAAAAAAACATTCAAGTTATCTAAATTATCCACATCCCTGGACACATTGCATTGTGGGAAATATGATGCTGTAAAAACTAAAGACTGAAATTGTCACATTTTACATGCATTTTTGTTTTTGCTTCATATGTCTTTATATTCAGCTGTGACTTTTCATTAAAAAACAATAATGTTTCAATTCTTGGATGGAGAGTTTTTAGTCTAATATCGTCATGAAGGATTACAATGGAATTCTTGAAAATGTAAAAGTGAAAAACTTTAAAACTAAGCTGCAAAATTTACTCAAAAGCAACGTATGTTTACATTAACACTGAACATTTGCGATTATTGCCTGTTGAGTGATCAGAAACATCATTCATAATTTCAGGACCTTTTATTAGATGAAAACATTAATAGTGCTTTCTTCAGGTGAATCAGTTGCATCTGAATCCATTTAATGAGTAGAAGGCTGTTATCAACATAAACACTAGAAGATGATCTCAGATGATTTGTTTACCTGCACATAATCTGTTCATTTGTTATTTAGGTTTTTTTTTTTTTTTTTTTTACATTTAAAACGAATAGATGTTGTGACATTGTGTTTGACGTGTTCCTCTCACAGGGGGAGCTAACGATGACCAACGACATGGAGAATTTACAGAATGCCGTCTACATGGACCAAGTGCCCGACTCTTGGACCAAGCGCGCCTATCCGTCCATGTCTGGTCTGGCCATCTGGTTCGTGGACCTCCTGAACCGCATCAGAGAGCTGGAGACCTGGACCTCCGACTTCAGCCTGCCCTCCGTGGTTTGGCTGGCCGGCTTCTTCAACCCTCAGTCATTCCTCACAGCCATCATGCAGTCCATGGCCCGCCGTAACGAGTGGCCGCTGGACCGGATGACCCTCCAGTGTGACGTGACCAAGAAGAGCCGTGAGGAGTTCAGCGCACCGCCAAGAGAGGGCGCCTACATCCACGGGCTGTTCATGGAGGGCGCGCGATGGGACGCACAGGTACGACTCTTCTGTCTCTGCATTACCCTTCACTTGTTTTGTTTTGAGAAGCAAGAATGCTTGCTGGAACTAATGAACTAAGTGTTGATTGTAAAATGAGAGTGACAAAGCTATTCTAGCCAGTGAAGATGTGCTTATAGGTTACCGTCTGCAGCACATTCACAGCTCAAGTGTGATCCATTTAGTCTTTTATGGAATATTGTAGTGAAATATAAACATTATAAATGTTTTTTATGTGCCCTCATAATCTTTAATCAGACATCACAATAGGGTAGAAAAATCAATTTCCGTTTCATTCTGATCTGTAAATACAAATATGAATATACAGTATATGACATTATGACTTGACATTCATTAAATGCACATTAATGACTTAATTGGTGATTTATCATATAGAGTTATTACTGTCGAAATATGAAATAAACTCTTGAAAGTGCTCATTACTAAAGCGAGTACTGTGTGTCTGTAGGCTGGAATCATGGTGGACTCCCGTCTGAAGGAGCTCACGCCCGCAGTGCCGGTGATTTTCATCAAAGCCATTCCTGTAGACAAACAGGACATGCGCAGCGTGTACCAGTGTCCTGTTTACAAGACCAGACAGCGCGGACCCACGTACATCTGGACCTTCAACCTGAAGACCAAAGACAAGCCGTCCAAATGGACACTAGCTGGAGTCGCACTGCTGCTTCAGATATGAACACCAGCTGCTAATACTGATGATTTCAAAAAGCACAATTTTATTTACAAGATTCACTTTGTTGCACCTTTTTAGTAGTATTGTTTATATAATATTATTTGTTTTTATATTAGTAGTATTTAATAGTATTTTCATCATTTAGTTGTGACGTTGGGAACGGTCGAGTTCCAATGCAACGCTTGCACAGACAATGTGCCGGGAAACCAAATTAAAGCACTTTCTCCCATTCATATTTGTTCATTTGAGTTTCACTTTCCCAGATTTGTGTGGCTCTGCTCCATTTCTGTGTTATATCACAATCAAACCTCTCACCCTGAGAAACTGAGGGGTTTGTGTGAATCCGCAGCCTCCAGGGTCACTGATATCTATTATTGAGAGGAAACTGAACAACACCTACAGACTAATCTATCCTGAATCCAATTACAAAGCTTCATCCACGCCCTTTGTATTAATTTCTCTCATGTTTTGGTGTAAATGATATAAGACATATAAGTTGAAGAAATAAATATGAAAGATTCATACAAACAGACATGTAAGGGGAACCTTCTTCTCCAATTGTTTGTGTTCACATCAGTTAAATATGATTCATGTGCTACTTGTTTATTCAAGCGTACGTTCCACCACAGCGGTTCAGAGGCACCTATAAACTAGATTTGCTGAATATCGGCCCTCGTAAGGCATCAAAAGAGAAGTGTGAGGTTTACAATATCAGGCTTTAAAGATGCCATGAAATCAAAATTGAAGTTTTTTGTAGTATGATTGTTTTTTTAGTCTTACTGTTATCTATAAGCTAGTGCACTCCAAAACAATGACAACATTTGCATTTAGAAGATATAAGCGTTCAAAACTTACAGTCTCACTTCAGCCAATAAGGATCAATGATTTTGATGACATCACTCTGCACTTCAGCTTCTCATCAGATTTCCTGTCCAATCAAATGCTCTCTAGAATCTGAAGCCACGCCCCCTACATTATAAACACGCTGAAGCTGCGGCTGAAATCGCTCACTTGTTCACACATTTACACAGTGCACTATATAGGGGATAGGGAACTTTCAGACAGTGCACTATAGGGGAGAGGGAACTTTCAGACAGTGCACTATATAGGGGAGAGGGAACTTTCAGACAGTGCACTATAGGGGAGAGGGAACTTTCAGACAGTGCACTATATAGGGGATAGGGAACTTTCAGACAGTGCACTATATAGGGGAGAGGAACTTTCAGACAGTGCACTATATAGGGGATAGGGAACTTTCAGACAGTGCACTATAGGGAGAGGAACTTTCAGACAGTGCACTATATAGGGATAGGGAACTTTCAGACAGTGCACTATATAGGGGATAGGGAACTTTCAGACAGTGCACTATAGGGGAGAGGGAACTTTCAGACAGTGCACTATATAGGGGATAGGGAACTTTCAGACAGTGCACTATATAGGGGGAGAGGAACTTTCAGACAGTGCACTATAGGGGAGAGGGAACTTTCAGACAGTGCACTATATAGGGGATAGGGAACTTTCAGACAGTGCACTATATAGGGGAGAGGGAACTTTCAGACAGTGCACTATATAGGGGATAGGGAACTTTCAGACAGTGCACTATAGGGGAGAGGGAACTTTCAGACAGTGCACTATATAGGGGATAGGGAACTTTCAGACAGTGCACTATAGGGGAGAGGGAACTTTCAGACAGTGCACTATATAGGGGATAGGGAACTTTCAGACAGTGCACTATAGGGGAGAGGGAACTTTCAGACAGTGCACTATATAGGGGATATGGAATGATTCAGACAGTGCACTATATAGGGGATAGGGAACTTTCAGACATTGCACTATATAGGGGATAGGGAACGATCAGACAGTGCACTATATAGGGGATATGGAATGATTCAGACAGTGCACTATATAGGGGAAAGGGAACGTTCAGGCAGGGCACTATATAGGGGATAAGGGAACAATCAGACAGGGCACTATATAGGGGATATGGAATGATTCAGACAGTGCACTATATAGGGGATAGGGAATGATTCAGACAGTGCACTATATAGGGGATAGGGAACTTTCAGACATTGCACTATATAGGGGATAGGGAACGATCAGACAGTGCACTATATAGGGGATAAGGGAACAATCAGACAGGGCACTATATAGGGGATGGGGAACGTTCAGGCAGTGCACTATATAGGGGACAGGGAACGATTAGACAGTGCACTATATAGGGGATGGGGAATGTTCAGGCAGTGCACTATATAGGGGATAGGGAACGTTCAGGCAGTGCACTATATAGGGGATAGGGACCTTTCAGACAGTGCACTATAGGGGATAGGGAACCATCAGGCAGTGCACTATATAGGGGATAAGGGAACGATCAGACAGGGCACTATATAGGGGATAGGGAACAATCAGACAGTGCACTATATAGGGGATAGGGAACGTTCAGGCAGTGCACTATATAGGGGATAGGGACCTTTCAAACAGTGCACTATAGGGGATAGGGAACCATCAGGCAGTGCAGTATATAGGGGATAAGGGAACGATCAGACAGGGCACTATATAGGGGATAGGGAACGATCAGACAGTGCACTATATAGGGGATAGGGAATGATCAGACAGTGCACTATATAGGGGATAGGGAACTTTCAGACAGTGCACTATAGGGGATAGGGAACCATCAGGCAGTGCACTATATAAGGGATAAGGGAACGATCAGACAGGACACTATATAGGGGATAGGGAATGTTCAGGCAGTGCACTATATAGGGGATAGGGAACGATCAGACAGTGCACTATATAGGGGATAAAACTCTGCTTTTAGTTAATGTCAGTGAAACGCCGCAGCTCCGGTCCAGAGACACGATAGCACAGAGCGGATCATGAGATAGAGTCAGCGCAGACCAGAAAACATATCAGACCCATTTGAATTCGGCACAGAATGATATTTTAAAGCGATATGGAGGAGATTAGGAGGAGAAACGGTTACAGATTAGGAGGAAACTGTAGCTTTACCAAGTTCAACAGCTCTAGCCGAGCTGTGATATAAACTAAACACTATTGGCTGCTTTAAAAAAGAGGTGCAGCTGTTGGATATCTCCCACCCTGTCTTCCTGTTTCAGTGGAAATTGTCAACACATTGAATAATACTGCGCGTTTCAAGGCACTTCAGTTGGGCTTTAATGAAACGCTGCATCAGAGATGCTTTGCATTTGTCAGGATGACTGAGTTTCTTCATTTGCAAAAATAAAATTTCTAAACAAATTGGTCGTAAAATTTGACCTGATCTTCAGCTAAATCACAACAACAGAACAGAAGCTGCTTAAACGACATCATTCCTTCGTCCAGGGTGGAAACGGAAAGACTTAAAAACGGTCCAATCAAAGTGTCTGCCATTCACAAAGCAGCTTTACCTCAAAAAAGACATTTACAGGCATTTTGAAGATGCTTTCATTGAAAACACATAATGGGTTTTTGTGATCTCAAAACTGAAGATCACGTACAGTAAGATTAAAAATGTTGACTTCATAAAGCTGCAAAGGGTTACAGATGAACATCTCAGTTCTTGACGTTCACAGACCAACCCACTCTCAGGAGAGTTTACAGGGGAGTCGATCAGTCCTGACCTCAAAATGAGCGATTCTCACACCACACATCCGAGAACACTGTAAAGAGGAACGGTGCAGGTCTCGCCCGCAGTTACGTCACACGTTTGGTGGAGGTTCTTGCAGCAGAAGCAGGATCAGCCTGTTATTAAATTAAAGTTATTAGGGGTTCACACACTTTTTCCAGCCCGAGATGACGCCATTTACACGTTGTGTGTTCAGTGAAAACCACATTCTCTGTGTGTGCTTTAAGCAGATTGTGTTTGTTTATGGCTGTGACCGAGCTGAAGATCGGATCGCAAGGACTAGGAATTTCCTGGATTATTTCGAAAGCATTAAAGAAGAAAATGTGGTTTTCTACTCAGATTGTTTCCAAAGTTGAGCTGTAACATGATTTATAAATATACCAAAAAACATTTAAAAGTGAATAACTTTGAGACGAGGTTGTCATGTAGCAATTCCTCAAAGAGAAAGCTGGTGAAATCTATGGTTAAATGGAGAATTGACCTGAAAACGAGTTTTGCCCCATGTCGTTCCTAACCTGTGTGGCTTTATTTCTTTCTTGAACACAAAAGGAGAAATTCTGAATAATGTGCTGGCCGCTCTTTTCCAGGCAATAACAATGAACAGGGTCTGGTTCATTATAATTCTTTGAGGGGGAAAATAACCCTACTCAAATGAACATGTTCTTCAACAAAGCTATCGTATGAAGCTATTAGTTTGGAATATTGGCGTTGATGAGACTTTTATGCCGCTTGTTTGTCAACTCTTTCCCCGCCATTAAACAATATCCTGGCTCTTCCAATCTTTATAATGGGAGTGAATGGTATACCTGAGATTTTGAAGCCCAAAAAAGTGCATCCATTCATCATAAAAGTAATCCATACGGCTCCGGGGGGTTAATAAAGGCCTATCTATCTATCTATCATCCCATTCAAGCAGGCTCGGGTAACCCCACTGCTTTAAAAAACCCACATTAAACCTGTCACTCAAAGACAGCTACAGACCTGCCATTCATAGCGCAAACACTTGAAAGAGTTGTTTTCAACAAGGTTACATATCTTCTCTCACAGTATAACCAGCTGGACATCAACCAATCAGGTTTCAAAAGCGGCCACTCAGCAGAGACTGCATTACTGTCGGTCACTGAAGCCCTGCGGATTGCGAAAGCTGCTTCCAAATCATCAGTCCTCGTCCTCCTCGATCTATCTTCTGCCTTTGACACTGTGACTCATCAGATCCTTCTGTCCACCCTCACTCATCACTGGGTATCCGGGGATTCCACTCCATTGGTTTGAGTCATATCTCACAGGTACATTTTTTAGGATTGCCTGGAGAGGGGAGGTAGCACATCAACTGACCACTAGGGTTCCTCAGGGCTCAGTACTTGGACTACATTTACACTACATCACTGGGTCCTATCATGCAAGCACATGGCTTTTCATATGGCTTTTCACACAGATGTACCTTTCATTTCAACCAGATGATCCCACAGTAGCTGCACGAATCTCGGCATGAATGAAAGAACACCTGCAGCTCAGCAAAGACAGAGCTTCTCGTCTTTCCTGCCAATCCGACTCTATACCACAATTTCATCACTGGTTACCCCATCAAGGTCGGTCAAAAATCTTGGAGTAACCTTTGATGACCAGCTGACCTTTAAAGACCATATTTCAAAGACAGTTTGTTCATGCAGGTTTGTGCTGCACAAGATCAGAGCAGCTTCTGGTCCAGGAAGCTGCTCGTGGTACCATCACAGAAGAAAGAAATCACTCTCCAGAACAATTTTGTTCACAGTTCTTTGCTGGTGGAATGATCTCCCCACCTTCGTCCGAAATGCAGAATCGCTGACAGCTTTCAAAAGACAGCTGAAAACTTGCTTACCTGGGGAACACATGGCACCAGGATGCACTATGGGAAGAAGGCGAGCCGGCGGAGGCAGTGTGATGCTTTGGGCAATGTTCTGCTGGGAAACCTTGGGTCCTGCCATCCATGTGGATGTTACACGTACCACCTACCTAAGCATTGTTGAGACCATGTACACCCTTTCATGGAAACAGTATTCCCTGGTGGCTGTGGCTCTTCCAGCAGGATAATGCTCCTGACACAAAGCACAAATGCTTCAGGAATGGTTTGAGGAGCACAACGAGTTTGAGGTGTTGACTTGGCCTCCAGATTCCCCGGATCTCAATCCAATCGAGCATCTGTGAGATGTGCTGAACAAACAAGTCCGATCCATGGAGGCCCCACCTCGCAACTTACAGGACTTAAAGGATCTGCTGCTAACATCTTGGTGCCAGATACCACAGTACGCCTTCAGGGGTCTAGTGGAGTCCATGCCTCGACGGGTCAGGGCTGTTTTGACAGCAAAAGGAGTTGCTCAGTTGGAGACACCTAAATCTCATCTATATTACCGATCCGCCCGCATTGACACTATATGATACTTGAAATTAGCCGGATAACATCAAATTCTGTTGCATTATTTTCCTGTTAACACTGTGAAGCTGCTTTGAAACAATCAGCATTGTAAAAGCGCTTTATATATATTCTAACCACAAAGCTGACAAAGTGCATATCATATGTCCAGTCACAAAATAAAGTTATTATTATTCAAGATAATGTATATTTGCATTCAAATACATTTTACAAATAACCAAAAACTTTGTTTCACAAAGAGGCCAAATCTAGTCTATATAT
>CM031954.1:22307626-22382626 GCA_018749465.1 Paracanthobrama guichenoti
CCATAATTGGGGCACTTTAATTTCCTCATAATATACATTGCAGAATCAGCTCTTTTCACTCAGTGTCTGAAATGAGGTCTCTCTAAACCCCTGATTCGTCAGATGGCACAGTCTGTTGTGATTGGTCGACCACTTGCAGTGCATGTCGGAAATGAAACGTGTGTGACAAACCTACGTAGGTTTTAAGGCTAGAATGATTTGTTTCAGGCATTTCAGAATCGGTTCTTTCCTTTGGGAGACAATAACGTTATTTGTTGTTGATCTTTGCAGTTACATTCACAGACATATTCAATAGAGCATCATAGGGGCTATTTAATGTATTCATTTTACTTCACTCATTTTTTTCCTATCTAGAAAGCAAAGTAGCATATAAAAGCACTCACACTGTTCCTGCCATCCACAGGTGCCAAGCTGCTGCTCACTGGGCTTTGCTCCAACACCACAGTGAAAGTTTTGGACCTGAAGGTGAAATGATGCATTATACAGTCCCTGACAAAAGTCTTGTCGCTTGAGTACAAATTGACCTGAAGTGCCGCTGAAATATATTTCTAATCAAGATTTTTTTTTTTTTTTACAAGAAATGGCTCGTTTTAATCCTAACAGCTTTTGTAATAATGTTTCAGTGCAAATGAAACTGTCAGAAAGTATTCCAATATTCACAGCTTGGTAAAGCCCATTGAGTCATAAGTGTTGTCGCCTTGTCATATGAGCTTCACCTGTGACTAATAATGGATCAGTTAGGTCTCAGGTGTGTATAAAGAGAACCCCAGGACACTAGACCTTCACATCAACTGCAGCTAGACCTCTGCAAACATGCCTAAGATTCACCCTGAGACTAAAGATTTGGTTATCAAGAGGATGAAGACCAGATCCACTGCTGATGTGGCAGACACCTTCAATGTGTCTCAGAGTCAAGTACAGAGGATAAAAAAAAGATTTGAAGAGAGTGGAGACGTTTTTGACAAGCCAAGGTCAGGCAGACCCCGCAAGACAACTGCCCGAGAGGACCGTTTGTTGGCTGAAAATCCAAGGCCGGCCCATTTTCCACTGCAGCAGAGCTCCACGAGACCTGGTCACCTGAAGTCCCTGTGTCAACCAGAACAGTTTGTCGGATTCTGTCTCGAAATGGCCTCCATGGTCGAATCAGTGCCCAGAAGCCAGCACTAAACAAAAGACAATTGAAAAACCGTGTGGCATTTGCCAAGGCCCACAGCCTGCTAAAAGGATGGACACTGGAGAAGTGGCAGTCTTTTTCAGATGAATCTTCTGTTGAATTACACCACAGTCGCCGCAAATATTGCAGGAGACCTACTGGAGCCCGCATGGATCCGAGATTCACCCAGAAAACAGTGAAGTTTGTTGGTGTAAAAATCATGGTCTGGGGTTACATCCAGTATGAGGGTGTGCGAGAGATCTGCAGGGTGGAAGGCAACATCAATAGTCTAAAATACCAAGAAATCTTAGCTACCTCTTATATTCCCAAGCATAAAAGAGGCCAAATTCTGCAGCAGGACGGTGCTCCATCGCATACTTCCATCTCCACATCAAAGTTCCTCAAGGCGAAGAAGATCAAGATGCTCCAGGATTGGCCAGCCCAGTCACCGGACATGAACATCATTGAGCATATGTGGGGTAGGATGAAAGAGGAAGCATGGAAGACGAAACCAAAGAATATTGATGAACTCTGGGAGGCATGCAAGACCGCTTTCTTTGCTATTCCTGATGACTTCATCAATAAATTGTATGAATCCTTGCCAAACCGCATGGATGCAGTCCTTCAAGCTCATGGAAGATACAAGATATTAAATTTGGATCTCACAGCACCACTACTTAATTCGCTGACATATTTTTGTATTTGCGGCAACTTTTAGGCGACAACTTTTGTCTTGCCAAAATTTGACCTTGCTTTAAATGATAAATCTTTTTTTCAGTGAAACTAATTTATTTCAGTGCATTAAACATCATTTGGGAGGGTTTTAGCTTTTCATATGAGCTATTTCTAACACCAACTGATTAATTAAGTCAGGTTAATAGCAGGTGTTTCTACAAAATAGATAAGCGGACAAGACTTTTGTCAGGGACTGTGTAGATATTTTACTTGTCTGTCTCTAGCTTTGAAATGTATAATTGGTCTGTAATGCATTTTCTAAAGAATGTCATTTTCAGGGCAACAACATGAGAGGAACAGGAGCTGAGGCTTTGGGCCAGTTATTAGTGAGGAACAAGACTCTGCGCAGGTGAGGGCCTATAATGCCTATAATGGTCTGTTTTCCTCCACATTAAGAGAGTTTCTGAACTGTGTTTGATCACCCATTTGTATATTATCTAACATTTAAATTCAAAAGAAAGTGCCTTTCACAAGACATTTGACCTCTGTGATGTGGAAAGTAAGAGGATACAATGGCAATGTTTCTGTTTTGCTTGGAGGCTTGTGCTGGAGTGGAATGCTCTGGGAATGTGGGAGGAAGGATTTGCCATATTTTGTGAAGGTCTGGCCTCCAACACCTCTCTCATCCAGCTCGACCTGCGCAACAATCAGATTAACCACCAGGGGGCAGCGGAGCTCTGTGTAGCGCTCAAGAGGAACAGCACTCTGCAAGAGCTGGGTGAGTGCTGCCAACACACTCCTCCTTCATTGTTGTCTGTCAACAAGAACTCTGTTGTTGTTCTGTTGTCCCAGTTCTTTGAGGCTGATGTAATGTAAATGTTTAGCAAGATGCTTGTTGTCTGCACTGTGCACTGAACTGTATGGTGGTGTGCGATATTTCTCAGTCTTTGGATTATTGTCTGTGCAATCATTTAAATATATTTAATGTTTTTTATGTGTTAACAGATCTAACTTAGAAACTAATACACCCTAATAATGGCTCATGTATATACTACCATTGGGTCTGTAAGATTTGAAAGAAGGCTGCATTTATTTGTTCAAACATACAGTAAAAACTATTATTTTTACACACACACATACACACACACACACACGTATTAGTGCTGTCAAACGATTAATCGCATCAAAAATAAAAGTTTGTTTATGTGTGTGTGTACTGTGTATAATTATGTACAGGTGCTAGTCATATAATTAGAATATCATCAAAAATGTCCATTCAATCCATTCAAAAAGTGAAACTTGTATATTATATTCATTCATTACACACAGACTGATATATTTCAAATGTTTATTTCTTTTAGTTTTGATGATTATAACTGACAACTAAGGAAAATCCCAAATTCAGTATCTCAGAAAATGAGAATATTGTGAAAGGTTGAATATTGAAGACAGCTGGTGCCGCACTCTAATCAGCTGATGAACTCAGAACACCTGCAAAGGCCTTTAAATGGGCTCTCAGTCTAGTTCTGTAGGCTACACAATCATGGGGAAGACTGGTGACCTGACCGTTGTGCAAAAGACGACCATTGACACCTTGAACAAGGAGGGCAAGACACAAAAGGTCATTGCCAAAGAGACCGGCTGTTCACAGAGCTCTGTGTCCAAGCACATTAATAGAGAGGCCAAGGGAAGGAAAAGATGTGGTAGAAAAAAGTGTCCAAGCAATAGGGATAACTGCACCCTGGAGAGGATTGTGAAACAAAACCCATTCAAAAATGTGTGGGAGATTCACAAAGAGTGGACTGCAGCTGGAGTCAGTGCTTCAGGAACCACTACACACAGACGTATGCGAGACATGGATTTCAGCTGCCGCAGTCCTTGAGTCAAGCCACTCTTGAACAACAGACAGCATCAGAAGCGTCTCGCCTGGGCTAAAGACAGAAAGGACTGGACTGCTGCTGAGTGCTCCAAACTTATGTTCTCTGATGAAAGTCAATCAGGGTCCCAGAGTCTGGAGGAAGAGAGGAGAGACACACAATCCACGTCGCTTGAGGTCCAGTGTAAAGTTTCCACAGTCAGTGATGGTTTGGGGTGCCATGTCATCTGCTGATGTTGGTCCACTGTGTTTTCTGAGGTCCAAGGTCAACGCAGCCGTATACCAGGAAGTTTTACAGCACTTCATGCTTCCTGCTGCTGACCAACTTTATGGAGATGCAGATTTCATTTTCCAACAGGACACAGTGCCAAAGAAACCAGTACCTGGTTTGAGGACCATGGTATCCCTGTTCTTAATTGGCCAGCAAACTCGCCTGACCTTAACCCCACAGAAGATTTTGTGAATATTGTGAAGAGGAAGATGCGATACGCCAGACCCAACAATGCAGAAGAGCTGAAGGCCACTATCAGAGCGACCTGGGCTCTCATAACACCTGAGCAGTGCCACAGACTGATGGACTCCATGCCACGCCGCATTGCTGCAGTAATTCAGGCTAAAGGAGCCCCAGCTAAGCATTGAGTGCTGTACACACTCATACTTTACATGCTCATACTTTACATGCTCATACTTTACACGCTCATACTTTACATGCTCATACTTTACACGCTCATACTTTACACGCTCATACTTTACACGCTCATACTTTACACGCTCATACTTTACATGCTCATACTTTACACGCTCATACTTTACATGCTCATACTTTACATGCTCATACTTTACATGCTCATACTTTACATGCTCATACTTTACACGCTCATACCTTTCAGTTGGCCAAGATTTCTAAAAATCCTTTCTTTGTGTTGCTCTTAAGTAATATTCTAATTTTCCTTAGTTGTCAGTTATAATCATCAAAATTAAAAGAAATAAACATTTGAAATATATCAGTCTGTGTGTAATGAATGAATATTTATATAAATATATACGTTATACGTCATAGATCTAAATATTATTATGACGTTATTGTGCGGTCATGAAAAAAGCCGGGAAATATCAGGGACATTTAAAAGGATGATTTCTGACCTGGAAAATATTATGGAAAATGATTGCATTTTTAAAAAAATCTTGAAAAACAAATTTTCTATTGATAGTCATCGGTTCTCAAACTGGTGCCTCAAGATAAAACAAAAGTATTTCAAATAAGCATGAAAATAAGCTAAAGCTACTATAAATCAAGACATTTCTTTATTATTTGGTTATATTTTATAACGAATATACATATTTCTAGTTATGCCAAGCTCTAAAATATATTTATCGTGTAGACATTGTGAGTTGGGGGGCCTGAAATCAAAAATCCTTTGAGATCCACTGGTCTGGATTTTGAGTTCAGTCTCTATAAAAGTAGTCTGATGTGTTTGCAGATATCAGATGGAACAACATGGGGCTGCTGGGCGGCCGATCTCTGCTGGAGGCAATGCAGCAGAACCGCACACTGCTCAAACTGGAGATGGCTGGAAACAACATTCCCAGTGACACGCTCCGAGCCATCGGTGAGGCTGATTGTCAACCGCAGCTGTTATACACATTTAAGGCAAGACACTACAGGTGAACAGGGTAGATCTCCCCTTACTTTCCCTAGCTGATTAGAAAAAAAACATTTTCACCATGATTTTAGGAATAAAATATTATATAAATGAGAATGATAAATGAACAAACACCTCTGCAAAAACCTTAAGATTATAGATAGGGATACAACTGTAAAATGCTTTGCATATCAGCTTTTACAGATATGTATTGTAATTGAAATTTACAGACACAAATAGATAAAGTGTAATAAAATACACTCTTAAATGTTTACTTTAGATGTTTTCTTTCTACTAGTCTAAAAAGAAGCAAAGAGCCAAAATCTCAAAACTGGCTGAAAAACTTTTTTTTTTTGCCGTAAAGGTGCAGGAAGTGATTTCTGAGAAGCCCTGTTGATATCTGAAATCAGCCCAAACAAACACCCCTCTCTCTCTATGCTCCACCCCACTCAATGCAAGAGTGGATGTCTGTTTATCATCGCTGAAGCAAAGCAAAATAATGCTTCGCAAGAAAAGCGAATAACAAAATATATGCATATACAAGCAAGAGTTGGTTGTTAGCAGTAGAACAGCAGACAGACAGAAAATAACACTCAAAACTGTCCTGTTACTAGAGCTAACATTACAACAACAGCATATCTCAGTTCTGTGAAACAGCAAAACCAATGTTACTCACGTATGGAGCAGAAATGTCCGTTTTCAGTCCTTCCCGCTTAAATCTCGTAAACCTTCTTCTTCAGGTGATATTCCTCTGAGCTCTTTTGTAATGTCTCTCAGCCATCTCTCATTCTACAGTCTTTTTTCAAATCTCCCTCTTGCTCACTCTATTTCTCTCCGACCCCATTGAGTAGACACACCCCCTACTGCTGATTGGCTCACTCTATCTCTCTCCGACCCCATCATGAGTAGACATGCCCCCTACTGCTGATTGGCTCACTCTATCTCTCTCCGACCCCATCATGAGTAGACATGCCCCCTACTGCTGATCGGCTCACTCTTACACCTCCCCCACCATGAGTGGACACGCCACCTACTGCTGATTGGCTCACACTATCTCCGACCCCATAATGAGTAGACACGCCCCCTACTGCTGATTGGTAGACCCCATCATGAGTAGACATGCCCCTACTGCTGATTGGCTCATCTCTCTCCGACCCCATCATGAGTAGACATGCCCCCTACTGCTGATCGGCTCACTCTTACACCTCCCCCCACCATGAGTGGACATGCCACCTACTGCTGATTGGCTCACACTATCTCCGAACCCATAATGAGTAGACACGCCCCCTACTGCTGATTGGCTCACTCTATCTCTCTTCTCTCTCTGACCCCATCATGAGTAGACATGCCCCCTACTGCTGATTGGCTCACTCTTACACATCCATCATGAGTGGAAACGCCCCCTACTGCTGATTGGCTCACTCGATCTCCTCCCCCAACATGAGTGGATACACCCCCTACTACTGATTGGCTCACTATCTCCTCCCCCATCCTGAGTGGATATGCCCCCTACTGCTGATTGGCTCACTCGCTCTCCTCCCCCATCGAGTGGACACGCCCTCTACTGCTGATTGACTCACTCTTACACCTCCTCCATCATGAGTGGAAATGCCCCCTACTGCTGATTGGCTCACTCTTACACCTCCCCCACCATGAGTGGACACGCCCCCTACTGCTGATCGGCTCACTCGATCTCCTCCCCCATCATGAGTGGATACACCCCCTACTACTGATTGGCTCACTATCTCCTCCCCCATCCTGAGTGGATATGCCCCCTACTGCTGATTGGCTCACTCGCTCTCCTCCCCCATCGGGTGGACACGCCCTCTATTGCTGATTGGCTTACATTATCTCCACTCATGTTGGGGAGGTTTGGCTCACTCTATCTCCTCCCCCATCATGAGTGGATACGCCCCCTACTGCTAATTGGCTCACTCTAGCTCCTCCCCCATCATGATTGGACACGCCCCTTCTGCTGATTGGCAACAAATACACAAAAAAAATAAATTGTTTCTCAAATCACTTTCTGCAGCTTTAATACGAAGGCTTTTTCTTATAAGAACAAATACAAATTTGTTTACACTTATTATTATTCCCAGAACAGTCAATGAATCACAATGCCGACAGGCAGTCCACACTTCGAGACAGCCGGAGCAGGACTCAAGTGCTCAGCAAAGAGATCCAGCTCCTAAAGGAGGAGAAGGGCCGACAGGTGAGGGTGGCTGGGATTATTCGGTTAAACTGTGGGTGGATTGACGACTAACAGCCCTTCTCTCCATGTGGCCTGAAGTTTCTTAGTCTCATGGACACCATTGACAGACAGAAAGACGAGATGGGAAGAAGCAGCAGGTTTGCATCACTTAAAATTGAACCAAACCCACTTTTAGGCGAACAACTTTTAGGTAAACAATGATTGAATGTTGACAGCATATGGTTTTGGATTTCTTGCAGAAATTCATCAATACGCCTAGGGCAGTTACAAGAAGCACTGAACGAGCAGAAATCATCGGTGAATTCTCTCACAGCCAAGTAGGCGTCCTTTAAATCTGCCGAACATTAATCTACATTAATAGCCCTATTGGGACGGTAAATGTTTCTCATAGGGATGGAAGGTATATTCAGCAGGGGTTAGTCGGTGACTTTATTGCCATCCGAATACAAATTGTCTGTTTTTCTCCAACCACCCACGCAAGGCTGAATTACCTACTGTTTTATGACGAACACCAAGTTTGTGTGGCAATTTAATTGCCGTCCAAATCCACATCTCCAAATTTACAAGAAGGCATCAATTCAAAATTCACAGTTTAAATCCTGTTTGACCACTGCGCACCGTACGGTAACTGTTGCGCTTCGTGGTAATTTGCATTTTAAAGTTGTACACTTTTTATTACTGATATGCTTTTCATCAGCACTCTACCACAGCGAGTGGTGGAGAACAAAAAGAAGAAAGAAAAGCACTTAAACATTTAAAATGGGCCGTTATTATGGCAGCAAAAAGTATGCCATACCATTTTAAAATATGCATTATGTAGTCTACAATTATACACATTAGAAGATATAAACCAATCAGCTTTATTTTTATAAGAGGCTGCATTAACTTATGTCTGCTAATTTCCATATTTTTTAAATTATATTTCAGTTATCTTAATATTCCAAGCATATGACATTTTATCGAGCATATGCCATTTACTTATTTAGCGGTGACTGACCACATGAACAGCGAGTTCCCAGGTTCGCAGGATCACAAAACTCGCTCCGCCGCTGTGAATAAATCATCGTCTGAATGCATGAGTTTTATGGTTGCACTTTATTTTAAGGTGTCCTTGTTACAGTGTAATATTAATTAACAGCATGTATTTACTATAGGGTTAGGGTTAGTTGCATGTAACATATGTATATGTAACAAGGACACTGTAAAATAAAGCGTTACTGAGTTTTATCACATGAGAAACAATAACCATCTGAATAGGGCTAATGGCTAAAATCAAAGCAGCAACACGTTGTTGTTTTTTTTGGGTAAAGTCTGTTTGTTTTGTTGTTCAGACTGCAGATGACGGAGGCTGCTCTTGCTCTGTCGGAGCAGAAGGCTCATGACCTGGGTGAGCTGCTGACTCGAGTTAAAGTGGAGAAAACCGAGCTCAGAGACAGACAGTCCAGAGAGATCAAGAAGGAGCAGGAGGTATTCAGAAACATCTTTGGTCCTTAGTCCTCTGATGAATGCATTATTAAATCTCACACACCAAAAATACATTTGAATGTTGTTGTTTTTTTTTTATTTCAAAACAAAAATATAACATTGATCAGTATAAGAGGATTGGTGTGTGTGTGTGTGTGTGTGTGTGTGTGTGTGTGTGTGTGTGTGTGTATATATATATATATATATATATATATATATATATATATATATATATATATATATATATATATATATATATATATATATATATATATATATATATATATATATATATATATATATATATATATATATATATATATATATATATATATATATATATATATATATATATATATATATATATATATATATATATATATATATATATATGTATATATATATATATATGTATATATATATATATGTATATAAAATATTATACTTATACACTACTGTTCAAAAGTTTTGGGCACAGTAATTCTATTTTGTAAATGTATTATTTATAAATATTTCTATTTCAAATAAATGCTGTTCTTTTGAGCTTTCCATTGATCAAAGAATCACATCTATTACAGATTCCACAAAAATATTAAGTAGCTACAACATTGATAATAATCAGAAATGTTTCTTGAGCAGCAAATCAAAGGGTTTCCTAAGCAGTTTGGAAAAAGTATGGAATTTGATCCATATCCAGTCATTTCCAGGTCTGGATAAGTTTGGGAAACAGTTGTTTATCATACAAGCAGAGTGTTTTCATGGCAAACGTTCAGTGATCACTTAGTGATTATTGAACGCAACTGAATGAAATCAAGGCGCACATTTTCCTTTACACAGGGCTCAAAATGAACTTGATAACAACTTCAGAAAGTTAGTAGCACCAGGAAAAAATTAAGGAACATGCACTACATCTACAATTTATGTATTATAAACAGATTTCTTTTATTTAGAGAAAAATGAGAACCGTAGTGATGCACTTGATGTAGCCTAATGGGCCGATTCTGATACCGTACTTTTATTTTTATTTCTCTTCTCTCTCTCTCTCTCTCTCTCTCTCTCTCTCTCTCTCTCTCTCTCTCTCTCTCTCTCTCTCTCTTCTTTAAGCAAATTTATTTGTTTCTTATTTGCTCTGCAACAGGCCAAACTGGTCTAGTATCTGTAGCCATTTGAAATTTAGAGGCAACCACTGTATTTTAATTATGATCTAAACAAAGATGCTACACACGAGCAGTTGTTCTTTATTTAAATTAGATTCATTTGTAGGATTTAAAGTAAAAACAGAATGGTCTGACTTCAGATTTGTTAAATTATGCTACATAAGACACACCTGCACAAAACAAAAACAGCAGACGGACTGAATGAAAATGCAAATTCACTCACTCACTGACAGACAATCAATTCAATTCATTTCCCCACCCCCAATTCAATATTTATATTTTTCTTCTTATAGTTCGTGCATCATGAGCAGTGAGCATTGCTGTGCCTGGTACAGTATTTTCTCTGCTGGTGCGTCTGTTCTCCTCTTTGCGTCAGCACGTTCAGTCTCTGGCCTGTTAAGATCCTGTTTACAGATTTCGTAATATTTTCTCACAGATGGCATTTTGGGAAATGATTGCAATGCAGTTTGTGTGCATGTCTGAAACTGAGATAGCCGAAATAAAACACAGAACTGGTTGCCGATCGTGTGTTTGGAGCAAAAAAACGTCCGGTTCTGATTTATGGCCGCATGTCTAGAAAACAGGTCGCACCACAAAAATTATGTGCACTCGCACAAAAGCTCCCAAATATATTCTGAGGTCACACAGACTAAATTTCGGAAGCATATGTGACCAAAATGTTTGCAGTTTTCGAGCCACAAAACTGTTTGTCTTTTTGCCATAAATCTCTTTTGAACTGTTTGGTGATTGTGCAACATCAAACCATATTCACAGGAACAAACTGATGCATCAGAGGTGAATATATCCTGGTTATGAAGTGTTTTAGGTTTCTTCTCATCATGTTAGCACGTTATCACTTTGCTTTTTTAAACAGATACCAAATATAATGCTGTATGAACCATTTATGTTAAATATGGTCTGGAAAATCTAGAGAGATTTGGACATTTGAGTCTGGATCATGTGACATTGAAAACTGGAGAAATTATGCTGAAAATTAATTTTTGATCAATTATATTTTACAATATATTCACATAGAAAACAGTTGTTTTAACTAGAAATAATATTTCACAATGTTACAAGTAAATAGCAAAAGAGACTTGCAAAAAATCAAAAATCGTAGCAACTCCCAAGTTTTGTAGATGATTACAGTGTAATACTAGATCATTTAACTTTGCTTTCACTTCATAGTAATTGATTTCTTGTGGTTCTTGGTTTGTAGGATAGTGCTCTGAGGGAAGCCAAGCTTGTGAAGGAAGTGAACAGTCTGTCAGAGAAGAACCTCCAGCTTAAGAACAAGGTACAGAGACGAAGCATTTCATATGAGGGAGCGTCTCGGGCGTGTGAGATTTAACCAGAATGTTTAAAACTCACAGCTGGAGGAGAGCGAACGCAGATGTAAAACACAACAGGATCAGATCTTTGAGCTGAAGCAGGAACTCACAAACACCACCGCTGAACTGAAGCTGCGACTCGCCCAGACAGAAGGTGTCACGTAACTTCCAACTCGGTTACAATAGATTGTATTTCAGATTGGTTTTGAATTTGGAATGTTTTCTTCGTTCCGTTAGAACGGCTGGACATGGAGAAGAGAAGATCCAAGCAGGCACTCGAAGACATGGATAGTTTGCGACAGAAGGAGGTGAAGATGTTAAACCCAGAGATTTTTACTTTAGGTTTTACTTACATTTTTAGTTGCTGCTGCTAAACATACAGTATATTATCCCTTTTTCTCCAGGTGGATCACCTGACAAGACACCAGGAAGAGAGTGAAAGAGCTCTCCAAGAACGCATCCTCAAACTCGAGGGACAGCGGATCCAATTAGAAGAAGTAGACAAGATTATTCCCAAAACAAACCTCAACATTAATGGAATATAGAGCGCTGCAGTGATGGGGCCCTATTTTAACGATCTGAGCGCAGGTGCACTTAGGGCGTGTCAGAATCTACTTTTGCTAGTTTAACGGCGGAAAAAAACGGTTGGTGCGAGGCGCATTGTCCAAAAGGGTTGTGCCTCGTCTCTTAATGAGTCATGGATGTGTTTTGGGCATAACGTGCAATAAACCAATCAGCGTCTCATCTCCCATTCCCTTTAAAAGCCAGCTGTGCTCGCTCCATGGTGGATTCACTATTTACATTCTAGCAGAAAGACTGAACGCTTCTCCAGAGAGGAATCCTTTTATTTTTACTATTTAAAAATGTGTGTGTAATAATCAGAGTGTAAATGCGTTGTGCACCGCCTATAGGTGCATATTACTAACACACCCTTTTAATAACACAAAAAATACTGCGCTATTGATTGGTTTTTATTAGTCAATGGCACAGTAGCAATGCTCCTGAACACACCTGGTGTTCAGACCAGACGCCCATGGGCGAACAGATGGACACGAGTGCATTTTGCTATTTAAACAATGTGGCGCTGGATGTGAAAATGATAACTGCGTCGGGCTGAAACTAGCAAAAAACTCTTGTCACGCCTGGCTTCATTGTGCCGGGTGTATTATAGGGCCCATGATGTATTTTTGTAGGCCCGACCATAAGTTAGCATCACCCTGATTCCCTCGACAAAAACCCAATAGGATTTTTTCCATTGGCTTTTGGATTATTGCAGAAAATAATCTTGAGATGATAATGATATTCTTCACAAATGCAATACATTCATAAATACAATCGCCAGAAGTATAAAGCTAAACGTATACTTCGTTTACAAACTACACCACTTCAACACAACATCACCACCATTAAGCCTCCAACAACTCTTTCAGTCTTTATTTAAATAATTTTCCCTGAAAGTTTGAGTTGGTATAGTTTGCAAGAGTGCGATTATTAACTAAATGAGGCTGTGAAAGCGACTAGTGAGTGGAGTGTCTTGATTTCAAGACAAGTAAAAACTCACTAGTGGGGTATTACTGATGTATTCTATGTTGTAGAATAAAAGGTGAAATATCTTGAGCTTGTGTTCACCACAGATCTTATTTCAGCCATTTAACCAAAAACCCATTGATTTCGGGACGATGGAACCGGAAGTGCTGAAATTCCCTGCATACAAAAATACATAATCTCTGCAGCACTATTACATTCAAACATTAACAACTGCTGCGTCTCAATTTGCCTACTTGTACTATGCCTTAAAAGTATGTACTCACAGTTAAAATCCTCCACATTCAATATAATTTAATTTCCTTCCGTATCGGAGAGAAATGTAGATCTGCCAGTCATGGGCCTTTCATGCGGAGACTCTCCATAATGATGCATTTAAAGGTTAATGACTAAATGTAGCCTTATAAAAGTTCACAATGCTGTTGCAGGAGAAATATCATGTGGATAACATTGAATAAATATCTTTTCATCAGGTTATATACTCATTTCAACACACTACTATTTGGGACACAGTGCCACATTTACTAACAGCTTGTGTCAGTGCAAACCCTCTTTTGGTGTTAAAAAACGATTTACTAAAGACATGCCGTGATAAATTAGCACTGAAAAGGCGTAGACAGTTATTTTTGCGGCTGACCTTATTACATATGCATTTGTAGGAGTTTCCCTTTCAGACACAATTTATGGGAGGAGAGTATTTAAATGAAAAAAAATTAATATACTTTTTAACCTAAATTGCTTATCTTGCGCTGCTTGCGCTCATCTTTTTCTTGTTTTATATGCCCGATCATTTCGCTAGTTGAGACCCTATTCCTCTGGGATTGAGCAGAGCCTCTGAAACTGCATTGATTTGGACATTTTGAAGTGAACTAATCCTTTAAACCGGATGCTAACTGGTAGATTGCGTTGGTCATTATGGAAGTGATACGTCTGTGTGCTTTCATTTGCGCGTCGTCAGTAGAATACATGCTGAACTTTCCACTCCCATCAATACTTTTTGCACTCTCGCACCAATTTGCCGTTTAGTAACGTTTAGGCCCTAATTCTATTTTCTTATTCTGATATTATGCGACTTGGGATGCAGCAAATGTGTCATTATGTACTCGTCTTGTTCTAAACCCATGTTGGCGTTGTTTTCCAGAGAAACAGTGCTCATTATATAGCATTTGCAATGCAGTGACTGTTCATAGTGGGCAGGTGCTGTTGAGCTACCAGTCACATACAACATTTTATAGTTTATTTTTTGTTTTTTATGTCCTTGTCACTTTTTAAATTCTACTTTTGTGTTCCTTGCAAAAACATAACATCATTCAGGTTTGGAATGACAGTAAATAATGACAAAAGTTTAATGTTTTGGTGAACTAGTCATGCCAATTGAAAACTAAGGTTGAGTGTCCACCAAAGCATTTTTTCCTTCGGCCAGTGTGCTTCTTTTCATTGAGTAATTTTAAAACACCAGCAGCTGACTGAGGCACTGAGTGTCTATTTCACAGCGCTTGCCGTTTTTTTTCTGGTTGCCAATAGTTAAAAAATTTGGGTAAAACACAGAGCTCATCACTGTCACTTTTTAGCCAACCATCCAATCACAGTGGAGAAGGGGTGGGTGCAAATGTGATTTCTTCATTCTGTGAATCTCCTTAATGTACCATTAAAAACATAGTTTGTCTCTTGCATGTAGGAGCTCAGTCGAGCGAAAGCGTCCCTAGTGACTGAGAGAGCTCAAGCTGAGGAGGAGCTTGGGAAAGTGCGTGCCCAAGTGCGACTGGAGGAGGTATGCTAATGCTTCTTGAATTGTTACCAAATTAGCAGTATTGTTCATTAAAACCATACAATTATTTGTTCCCTCTGCAGCAGCAGCACCTGACTAGCCTGGAGGAGAAACTGCGAGGGGTTCGTCAGTCTCGGGACGAATCGCAGAACCACTGCACCCAGCAGAAACAAATCATCGCGGAGCTGCATGCCAGAGTGGGCCATCAGAGCGTGGAGATGGACTCGCTCCGCCGCAGGATAGAGGAGCTACAGCAGGTACTGCCTCCAGATGCTTTGCTTCTCAACCTGTTGGACTCCACATTGAGTGTTCATAGATTAAAATCATTCTAATAAAAAATTTTAGGTCTAAGCGATGTCACACGTTTTTTAGGCCAAAAATATTTTTGTCACATACAGCAAACATCTCCTCGCTATCCGTTAGCTGCCCGTCCCCTGAACACACTGTAAACAAATGTGGTCTCTGTAGCTCCACAAGCTCCAAAAACATCAACAAAAACAAACTGGTGCAGTCTGGACAACGAAGCATAACAAACAGTGCTCCAGCCAATAGCCGACAAGGAGGATTTCCACCTCCAAATCATTCTTGTCGGCTATTGGCTGGAGCACTGTTTGCTATGCTTCGTTGTCCAGACTGCCCACGCTTGTTTTGGTTGCAGTTTGTGGAGCTTATGCGGAGTACAGAGACCACGTTTTTTACAGTGTGTTCAGGGGACAGGCAGCTAACGGATAGCGAGGAGATGTTTGCTGTATGTGACAAAAAATGTTTTGGCCTAAAAATGTGACATCGCTTAGAGCACCTTTATGATAAAAATATCGGTAACACTTTATAATCATGCACAGTCATGTTGGAACAGGAAGGGGCCATCCCCAAACTGTTCCCACAAAGTTGGGAGCATGAAATTGTCCAAAATGTCTTGGTATGCTGAAGCATTAAGAGTTCCTTTCACTGGAACTAAGGGGCCAAGCCCAACCCGGAAAAACAACCCCATAATCCCTCCTCCACCAAACTTTACACTTGGCACAATGCAGTCAGGCAAGTGCCGTTCTCCTGCAACCGCCAAACCCAGACTCGTCCATCAGATTAGCAGACAGAGAAGCGTGATTGGTCACTCCAGAGAACACGTCTCCACTGCTCTAGAGTCCAGTGGCGGCGTGCTTTACTCCACTGCATCCCACGCTTTGCATTGCACTTGGTGATTTAAGGCTTGGATGAGCTGCTCAGCCATGGAAACCCATACCATGAAGCTCTCTACGCACTGTTCTTGAGCTAATCTGAAGGCCACAGGAAGTTTGGAGGTCTGGAGCTATTGACTCTGCAGAAAGTTGGTGACTTCTGTGCACTGTGACCCTCAGCATGCGCTGACCCCGCTCTGTGATTTTACGTGGCCTATCACTTCGTAGCTGAGTTGCTGTTGTTCCCAATCGCTTCCTCTTTGTTATAATCCCACTAACAGTTAAGCATGGAATATTTAATAGTGAGGAAATTTCAGGAATGGACTTATTGCACAGGTGGCAACCTATCACGGTACCACGCTTGAGTTCACTGAGCTCCTGAGAGCGAGCCATTCTTTCACAAATGTGTGTAGAAGCGTCTGCATGCCTAGTGCTTGATTCATACACCTGTGGCCATGAAGGGATTGAACACCTGAACTCAGTGATTTGGAGGCGTGTCCAAATACTTTTGGCAATATAGTGTATATTTACATGTTTTAATGTTAAGACTACTACTGTTATTGTGTTTATGAAAAAACATTGTCTACCCTAGCTTTAAGTTTTAGTTTTAGTACTTCAGCTGTTTTTTTGTTTTAAGTTATTGTTTATTTCAAGAAATTGTTTTTATCCTTTTTCATTTTAGTCAACAGTAATAACCCTGATTTAAATAATAAATAAATGAAAATGAGTTCTTGTTGTGTCTCTGAACCACAGGACCTTTCAGGTAAAGAGCAGGACAAAGTGGCAGAAGTGACTCGAGTACGGGTGGAGCTACAGGAGCAGATCGGTCACCTGCAGGCTGAGAGGACGGCACAGGGCGGCCTTAAAGAGAAGATTGCTGCTCTGGAGAGAGAGATGAAGGGTAAAAGTATATTAAGCCTCTATAAAGGGATAGTGCACCCAAAAATGAAATTTCTGTTATTAATTCCTCATCTTCATGTTGATCCAAACCCGTAAGACCTTCGTTCATCTTCAGAACACAAATGAAGATCTTTTTGATGAAATCCGATAGCTCTCTAAACCAGCCATAGGCAGCAACACGATGACCACTTTCAAGGTCCAGAAAGGCAGTAAAGACATCATTGAAATAGTCTGTGTGACTCCAGTGGTTCAGCCTTAACGTTATTAAGCGACGAGAATACTTTTTGTGCGCAAAACAAACAAAAATAATGACTTTATTCAACAATATCTTCTTGTCTGTGTCAGTGTCCTAGTTGTCTCTGAGTTGTACGTCAGAACGCCACCTCATTGACCAGCTCCTGCGTCAGCATCACACGCATGCGTCATGTGAACAGCGTCGGCCAATGGTAAGCCAGCGTTCTGCCGTAGAACTCGGAAGCTCTGCATTGTATCTACTACATAAACAGCGTAGGAGACTGGCACAGATGAGAAGAAATTGTTGAATAAAGTCGTTATTTTTGTTTGTTTTGCGCACAAAGTATTCTCGTCGCTTCATAACGTTAAGGCTGAACAAGGTCTTTACTGCCTTTCTGGGCCTTGAAAGTTGCAATGACGTTGCTGCCTATGTTGCAATTATTGCCTAAAATTTTTCAACTTGTGTTCCAAAGATGAACGAAGGTCTTACGGGTTTGGAACGACACCAGGGTGAGGAATTACTGACAGAATTTTCATTTTTGGGTGAACTAACCCTTTAAGTTTTATAACAGTTTCTAAAAGTTGTTCATGTAACAAATTTTACGTTGTGAAGACTAAATGCAAGGCTTGTTTTTGCTCCGTTATGTAACCTGAAGCCTGTTGCAGGCTGATGGCTCACTGACACAGTGTTTGTGTTTTGGATCAGCTCTCAGCACCGCCCACAGAGAGGCCCTTCTGGACAAAGAGAGTGAGATCTCCTCTCTGCTCGAGCGGCTGCGCATTAGAGAAGGAGAGATCCAGCGCATACGCGAGGACGAGGCGCAGAGAGCCAGCTTCCTACAGAACGCCATTCTCACTTACGTCCAGGGCTCCCCTCTTGCACACTTCAGCCCCAAAAAGTGAACTTGCATGCCAAGCGATTATTTTTTAATTTTTATTTTATTTTATTTTTTTTCTCTCCTACAGTTCTGTGTGTAGTCTTTCCATCAGTTCCACCAGAGTGCTTTTCAACTATGCATAATAAATCTACTGCATACTGCAAGTGTTTACAATGCTTTTAAATATTTGAGTGGCACATTTTCATGAATTAGAACAAAAATTACATGACACAAAACAAAGGATTGGTATGCATTTATTATTTTTTACTTATGTTTGGAGATTGCTTTACTATTAATATTTACTTTGATTTTAAACTATTTTAGAGCTCTTTCACATATTTAAAAAAAATGTGCCATATTGTCCATCAAAGCTCTTATGCCGAGGCACTTACAAATGTCATATTTTAAAATGTTTTCTACTTCTTTCATTTTTGTAATGTCTCTTGGTTATTAAATAAAATGTGTGCTTTTGATGAAGCTGTTTGTACAGTGTATAATGGAATAATGTTCATTCTTAATATTGAAATATTTCCATTTTATTGTGAAATTAGCATTTTAAATGTGTTAAACATCTAAACATAACACAAATTTGAATGAAAAAGTGTATGGCATTATTTCTAGTGTAATAACTGGATGCCACACATGCATAAGTGTGACAAACATCTAGCATACTGCTGTTTGAAATATTTACCGTGCTATAACATAAGGTGACCAGACTCTGAAATGGAAACCGGGGACATTTACTATTTGAGTGGTCAAAATATCACTAAAATCTTATTTGTTATCTTTTAATCAAAAAACAGGGACAATATATATTTTATTATGTTGTTGATGTGTGCTCCCTATATTATTAGCATTAATAATAATAATATTATTATTATGATTTTTGGTCTGGATTTAATACTATTCAACGCGAAAAACAAACAAACAATGAAAACCGTTAATAGTAACCATTGTAAATAAGCATTTATTATGACTTAAAAACACATTACAAAATATGATAAAACTATTTAACAAATATTTTAACATTTTATAATTGTATTTAATTTTCATAAGTCTATACTACTCACCTAAAGGATTATTAGGAACACCTGTTCAATTTCTCATTAATGCAGTTATCTAATCAACCAATCACATGGCAGTTGCTTCAATGCATTTAGGGGTGTGGTCCTGGTCAAGACAATCTCCTGAACTCCAAACTGAATGTCAGAATGGGAAAGAAAGGTGATTTAAGCAATTTTGAGCGTGGCACGGCAGTCCTGTGGGCGAAAATGCCTTGTTGATGCTAGAGGTCAGAGGAGAATGGGCCGACTGATTCAAGCTGATAGAAGAGCAACTTTGACTGAAATAACCACTTGTTACAACCGAGGTATGCAGCAAAGCATTTGTGAAGCCACAACACGCACAACCTTGAGGCGGATGGGCTACAACAGCAGAAGACCCCACCGGGTACCACTCATCTCCACTACAAATAGGAAAAAGAGGCTACAATTTGCACAAGCTCACCAAAATTGGACAGTTGAAGACTGGAAAAATGTTGCCTGGTCTGATGAGTCTCGATTTCTGTTGAGACATTCAGATGGTAGAGTCAGAATTTGGCGTAAACAGAATGAGAACATGGATCCATCATGCCTTGTTACCACTGTGCAGGCTGGTGGTGGTGGTGTAATGGTGTGGGGGATGTTTTCTTGGCACACTTTAGCCCCTTAGTGCCAATTGGGTTTTGAATCAATGCCACATAGAATTAAGGCAGTTCTGAAGGCGAAAGGGGGTCAAACACCATATTAGTATGGTGTTCCTAATAATCCTTTAGGTGAGTGTATACATCCTTTCTGCTTAAAACAAGCCTAAAATGCTAAATAACAAGCCCACTTAAGGATAGTAAGAGTAATTTTCAAGCACAAACGTAACAAAACATTTGAAGTAACACGTAATTTATACAGTATAGACTTTTGAACATTAACTTAAATACAATTATAAAATGTTAAAATATTTGTATCATATTTCTGTAATGTGTTAAGTCATGTTATAATATTGTTTTGAACTGTTTACAATGGTTACTATTAACTGTTTTCATTGTTTGTTTGTGCGTTGAATTGTATCAAATCCAGACCAAAAATCATAATAAAACTAAATCGTAATAATTATTAATGCTAATAATATAGGAGCACACATCAACAACATTTAAAAATAAAAAAATAAATAAAAAAACGTATTGTCCCTGTTTTTTTTAATTAAAAGATAATAACAAAATTAGATTTTAGTGATATCTTGTCCACTCAAATAGGAAATATCACTGGTTTCCATTTCAGAAAAGTTCATTATTAGTTTATGTTAACTACTGTAGTTATTGTAACGGGTTACCCATGAAATGATCAAATGTGATATTAGTCGCTTTGGATAAAAATGCACACATTTAAATGAGAAACACACACAGCACGCATGCTGCACAGGGTTTAGCAGCTAGCGCTCTACAGGGACGGCGGGGGCTCCTGTCCCTTTAAATGTCTTCGGCGTTTTCCGGAAAGTCTCGGCGAGCTTCGCCGTCAGAACCGCTGCTGCAAAGAGGGCAGAGACCGTGCTTCTGCAGATATCGGTCATTTCTCGGGTTAAGTGGGAGCTGTGTCATAATAAAACACATTTACGCCTGTGAAGTGAAGCAACCTGCCTCTCCACAAATGCAAGCTATTAAATGCGTGGTGGTCGGCGACGGGTAAGTAGTGTTTTTGGGGAGCTGATATGGGAGAAGGAGCATCCTTGGAAAACCCGTGTGGGTTATTGCAATGCATTGATGCCTAGATCTGGCCTTTGCATTTGATCATTTGCTTAACGAAATGCCCTCTTGAGCATGCTCGTGATGTATGCAGACTGCATGTGAAACTAAAATATTAATGTGCATTGCTATTAAAACGGGCGCATCAATCACCACGTAAAAAATGTATTGTTTTATGTCTTCGTGTATTATCTCTGATGCACGTGCGGCGTTTATCTGACATTAGACGAACAGGCGTTTGGTCATTCCTGTTCACTGAGAGTGTATTTAGCAGGGTGTTGTACAACTGACTGACCCATGTTGAATGGCAAAAACCTGAAGCAAGAAACGCTATGGTTACCACTCCCTCTTACGCGCACGAGTGTGCACGAGAAGTGTTGTGGAGCGCGTGCATGTGAGCGAGAGTTTCCCTGGCTGCTATGGGAAGTCCGACTCGTTCAAAGAATCGGTTCTTTTGAAGAACCGCTTCAAGAATATGATTCGCTATTTACGAACTCGTATGTGGGCACAAGTTGCTCTCTCTCGCTCTCTCTCTCTCTCTCTCTCTCTCTCTCTCTCTCTCTCTCTCTCTCTCTCTCTCTCTCTCTCACTCTCTCTTTTATTGTATTATAGATCAACGGATAGATTTAAGGCCTAATTTGCAGTCTTTTTTGCTTTGTTGTTTCTCATAAAAGTATTTTTACTCATTTAAGATAGAAATGCCCATTTTAGTGCTGTCAAATCGATTAATCGCGATTAATCACATCCGAAATAAAAGTTTGCGCTTACATAATATGTGTGTGTGTGTGTACTGTGTATAATTATGATGTATATTTGAATACACACACTTGCATGTATACATTTAAGAAATATTTGCATGTATATGCTGTATATATATTTATATAAATATTAATATTTTTCTTAAATGTATACATGCATGTGTGTGTGTGTATTCACATATACACTCACCTAAAGGATTATTAGGAACACCTGTTCAGTTTCTCATTAATGCAATTATCTAATCAACCAATCACATGGCAGTTGCTTCAATGCATTTAGGGGTGTGGTCCTGGTCAAGACAATCTCCTGAACTCCAAACTGAATGTCAGAATGGGAAAGAAAGGTGATTTAAGCAATTTTGAGCGTGGCATGGTTGTTGGTGCCAGACGGGCTGGTCTGAGTATTTCACAATCTGCTCAATTACTGGGATTTTCACACACAACCATTTCTAGGGTTTACAAAGAATGGTGTGAAAAGGGAAAAACATCCAGTATGCGGCAGTCCTGTGGGCGAAAATGCCTTGTTGATGCTAGAGGTCAGAGGAGAATGGGCCGACTGATTCAAGCTGATAGAAGAGCAACTTTGACTGAAATGACCACTCGTTACAACTGAGGTATGCAGCAAAGCATTTGTGAAGCCACAACACGCACAACCTTGAGGCGGATGGGCTACAACAGCAGAAGACCCCACCGGGTACCACTCATCTCCACTACAAATAGGAAAAAGAGGCTACAATTTGCACAAGCTCACCAAAATTGGACAGTTGAAGACTGGAAAAATGTTGCCTGGTCTGATGAGTCTCGATTTCTGTTGAGACATTCAGATGGTAGAGTCAGAATTTGGTGTAAACAGAATGAGAACATGGATCCATCATGCCTTGTTACCACTGTGCAGGCTGGTGGTGGTGGTGTAATGGTGTGGGGGATGTTTTCTTGGCACACTTTAGCCCCTTAGTGCCAATTGGGCATCGTTTAAATGCCACGGCCTACCTGAGCATTGTTTCTGACCATGCCCATCCCTTTATGACCACCATGTACCCATTCTCTGATGGCTACTTCCAGCAGGATAATGCACCATGTCACAAAGCTCGAATCATTTCAGCTTGGTTTCTTGAACATGACAATGAGTTCACTGTACTAAAATGGCCCCCACAGTCACCAGATCTCAACCCAATAGAGCATCTTTGGGATGTGGTGGAACGGGAGCTTCGTGCCCTGGATGTGCATCCCACAAATCTCCATCAACTGCAAGATGCTCTCCTATCAATATGGGTCAACATTTCTAAAGAATGCTTTCAGCACCTTGTTGAATCAATGCCACGTAGAATTAAGGCAGTTCTGAAGGCGAAAGGGGGTCAAACACAGTATTAGTATGGTGTTCCTAATAATCCTTTAGGTGAGTGTATATTTATATAAATATTAATTTTTTTAATGTATACATGCATGTGTGTATGCATTCATATATACATAATAATTATACACAGTACACAGACACATATAATGTAAACACAAACTTACTTCGGATGTGATTAATCGTGATTAATCGATTTGACAGCATTAGTCCAAAAAAAGTAAAACCGATACGAATAGGATGTGTCTGAAAAGAGGCGGCTCACCGCTCAGTGAATCAATCATGAGCTGCTTAGTGAACGAGTCCTTCATCCGATTCTTACGGCTAGTGCGTGTGGTTTCCCTCAGGCGAGTGTGAATCTGGGACAGGGTCTGTCACTGTCTGACATACTAACACCCACATAAAGAGCACACATGCAGCAGTAACTACTTTCGCACGAGCAAACCTTATTCATGATATAATGTTATGACTTTTCATTATTATTCCCTCTCCATCTATGAGTTTTCTTTAAATGCACATTAATGCGTCTCAGAAATCCCTAGTTTAGCTGTCTCATGTGCTTTTCCCCAGGGCGGTGGGTAAGACCTGTCTGCTCATCAGCTACACCACAAATGCCTTCCCTGGCGAGTACATCCCTACAGTGTGAGTATATAGTGTGTGCATATGCTAGAATTTGGTGTTAAAGTCATTGAGATGCATATAAAATCAATGAGAACTTTATAACAGCATAACAGACTTACATAAAATGCATATAAATATTAGTCAATCATAGTCATGGTATTTAAATGCTTAGTTTATGATCAAACACATAATGCAGTGCAATGATGATTGAGTGATGAACAAACAAACCTTCCTCAAATGCCTGATGGATAATATTTGATACTCACATTTTTCTTTAGTCTTTTAAATGTTGATCTTGAAATATTAATAACAATATAAAAGTGAATATATATTAAAATAAATTCCATTGGTGCAGATGTTGCACCTAATACAAGTTATTTTTGTAGCTAACCAATTATATATGTTTTGTATATATATTTTTTTCTACAATAATAACTTTGTTGTGCCTGATCACTCGCTGATTTATTGTCCACACTGGTGATCTGTGGACATGAAGTGCATGTGACAGCATTGATTTGCATATCAATAAGACAATTAGTTGACCATTCTGAAGGTCTAATGAACTGCATCCTGATGCTTTGCAGGAAGATATTCCAAAAATGTGAGCCGATCCACTCAATGACATTTTGGAATGTATTTCTGAGTAACTGCTTTATTGTTCATTAAGATGGATGAGCATTCAGGAATGGTTGATGGTGGCAACAGCTAATTCCGATGCCATTTGTCATTCTGAATGTTTTGCAATGTTTTATTGAGCATTAAGTCAATGTGCATTTTTTAGGTTTGACAACTACTCTGCTAATGTGATGGTCGATGGCAAACCAGTGAACCTTGGCTTATGGGATACAGCAGGACAGGAAGACTATGACCGCCTCCGTCCCCTCTCGTACCCGCAGACGGTGAGTGACATCAAAGTCTTTTTTTTGACAATTGGAGACTATTTTAAGCAAAATGGTTGAAAACCCATAAATGCAATCACTTGCAATGTCACATAATTGCTTATCACTTTTGACCAATAGGTGGCGCTGACACCAAATTGACCCAAATCTTTGTTGGGTGAAAATGATACACATAAAGTTTGGTGTCAATATGTCAAAGCTTTGTAGAGATACAGCCTAAAAGGCAGTTTGGCATCATTCCATCAGAATCGCTGATGTGGTAAATGAAAATCGTTTTGTCTATCAACATGAAATCCATAACTTTTTGCCACCATGGTCCGAAGACGATCTGAGTCAAATTTGTATATTCATATTATACATATAATGCATATTATAATACATAAATAAAAAATTTTATTACAAGGTGCTGTCTTGAAATTAATACCTTTTTGAATACCTTCAGGGCATGTGCTGAGGAGTTTCATTTCAATACGCCAATGCGGTGGTAAAATATATAGCATTTGACATCAAAATTCAAAATGGCAAACATGGGGAAATTGTTTGACTCGGTATGCTATACCAAATCTAAAGTCCAGTGTTGTAATTTTTGACTATTCATAAGTTATAAGAAAAAAAGTAATATCTCCTGACCACTAGGTGGCACTGCGCCAATACTGTGCAGGTACCATCAGGTCATGGTCGTCATAACACACACCAAGTTTGGTCAGAATACGCTAAAGCATTGTGGAGATATAGCCTCACGTCCTCACTTGTGCTTCTTCGAATTCGTTTGTGCGTTATTCGAGAACGGTTTGACTAATCACCTTAAATTCCGTACATTTTTGTCAGCATTGTCTGAAGATGATCTGATTAGAATTTGGTGAAAATCGGACCAAAGGTCTAGGAGGAGTTAGAAAAAGTAGGTTTTTATAGAAATTCAAAATGGCGGACAGGACATTCGGTCATTTATGGCATAATTGGTATCGATGTTCTCTGCATGATCCAAGAAATACCAATACTAGTCTCACGACACTAGCCAAAACTCATCAAAGGCTATTCACATTTCTACAAATTTAATTATGATACATAGATACTAATTTAAGGTGGCACTGTCTTTAAACTTTTTGAGTACCTTCAGGGCATGGTGCCGATGACACACACTGAGTTTTGCATCGATACGCCAATGCATTCGCATAATATAGCATTTTACAGCAAAATTCAAAATGGCCGACATAGCAAAATTGGATATTGTTTGCCTTGGTATGCTATACCAAATCTAAATAGTCCAGTCTTGGGATTTTTGGCCAAACCGTTTATAAGTTATAAGAAAAAAGTAATATCTCCTGACCACTAGGTGGCACTGCGTCGAAACTGTGCCCTCAGGTCATAGTTGTTGTAACGCATGCTAAGTTTGGTCAGAATACGCTAAAGCGTTGCGGAGATATAGGCTGCGTTCGAAAACGAATACTTCCCTTATATAGTATGTGAAAAACAGTACACCAACCGAGTAGTGTGTCCGAATACATAGTATTCGAAAAACAGTAGGCGAAAAGTACCCGGATGACTTACTACTTCCGGTGATATTCTGAAGTGCACATACGATGGACACTTTATTATCCCATGAGGCCATGGGAGAGGATTTATGAATGGAGGTGAAGGGACGTAACTGACGCTGTTAGGTCACATGATGACGACAACATGGCGAATTTTGGACGCAGCCATAGCCTTATGTCCACTTTGACTTGCACTTCATCAAATTCGTTTGTGCGTTATTCGAGAACGGTTTGACTAATCACCTTAAATTCCGTACATTTTTGTCAGCATTGTCTGAAGATGATCTGATTAGAATTTGGTGAAAATCGGACCAAAGGTCTAGGAGGAGTTAGAAAAAGTAGGTTTTTATAGAAATTCAAAATGGCGGACAGGACATTCGGTCGTTTATGGCATAATTGGTATCGATGTTCTCTGCATGATCCAAGAAATACCAATACTAGTCTCACGACACTAGCCAAAACTCATCAAAGGCTATTCACATTTCTACAAATTTAATTATAATACATATTATAACAAACCTTTCTTTCGAAACATTACATTTTTTAAACATTGGATGGTAAAGTTGATGACTGTCCATGAATGTCCTCTTATCCCTGCAGAACAACAGGAAGCGGATAAATAATTAAATTAGGGTTGCGTATGTCAACAAAAACAGCTTGTTGAATGATTTTCCCTGTTTTCTCTACAGGATGTGTTTTTAATATGCTTTTCTTTGGTGAGCCCAGCATCCTTTGAGAACGTCCGTGCAAAGGTGGGTGCAACTCATTTTGTGGTTGGTTTTGAAAAAACAACAGTGCATATTTAGATAAAGCTGATACTATAATGTAATACAAGACTAACTTTCTATGCTCCAGTGGTACCCCGAGGTGCGACATCACTGCCCCAACACACCCATCATCCTGGTGGGCACCAAACTGGATCTGCGAGATGATAAGGACACCATAGAGAGGCTGCGGGACAAAAAGCTGTCGCCCATCACCTACCCACAGGGCCTGGCCATGGCCCGAGAGATCGGTGCGTAGAGTATGTCTCATTTATGAATGACAGAAGGGAAACTGTACTTCCATTACCGGAGGCATGTTTCCATAATGGAGTTATTAAGCTGAGGTCTGTAAGTGAGTGGGACACTGGTTAGGTTGTCATATGTTTGGAGTTGCTTAGTGGAGTGGGCGGCACAAAGATGGTAATTGTCTTACCGGTGGCGCTCCAGCATGAGCCGGGAACGTGGGGGAGGAGCGGCAGCCGGAGAAAGATGTTCAGAAAACAAAATGAAGGCCTTTCCTAGAGAAGGGCTCTTTGTTGTGTTGGTCTGCATGCTGCAAGTCTCCCCGGTGTGAATGTTTTCTCAGAGCCTGCCAGAAACAGTAAATGGCTGATTTATGCAAGACCTGTGTGTCGGGAGTTCATCCTGGTGTCTGTTATCTGTTATTCTCTACACACTACTGTTTAAAAGTTTAGAAAAGAAAGAAATTAATTCTGCAAGCATGCATTCAATTAATCAAAAGTGACATTAAAGACATTTATAATGTTACAAAAGATTTCTATTTCAAATGCTGTTCTTTTGAACTTTCTATTCAATAGAGAATCCTGAAAGAAATGTATCATGGGTTTTATTAAGCAATATTAAGCAGCACAACTGTTGTCATCACTGATAATAATCAGAAAGGTTTCAAATCATCATATCAGAATGATTTCTGAAGGATCATGTGACACTGAAGACTGGAGTAATGATGCTGAAAATCAGAGGTGTAAAGAGTACCTGAAAACCACACTTGAGTAAAAGTCTTAGAGTATCTGATTTTAACAGTACTTAAGTATTTTCCTCATACTAAATATAGGCTCAAATATGCACTAGACCTCAACACCTAAGAGATTTGTAAGATAAGAAATCATGTTTCTTTTCTAAAATCAAAATAAAACTGAACACCTCAATACTGCATTAAATCAAGGTCGACACAACAGCCTCTTAAACGTCTCCGTTCAGCTCAAGTGCACAAAAAGGCCATAAGTAAACCAATATCGTCAATATAGCGGATGACTAAAATAATGTCAATCATGTCCTCACCTCATAAATCAAACACTTGTGATCCATCAACTCCCTGCTAATGCACTCACATTCATGTAAAGTAGCCTTGATGACGTGTTTGGGTGAGTAAAGGCAAAACGCACTAGATACAGTACCTTCAATGCCCTTAGATGGCGATAGCGCTTAAAGCAGAATCAAACTGCTGCAGAAAAAGTTAAATATTTGGCTAAATATCTTACCATGTGCACATGGGTTCACAGTAACATGACCTTCAACTAATTAAGCTCGTCAGTGGAATTGCCTGATTTTAAATCAGGATATGGTATCACATGGTTATCACTGACAAAAGTTCTTACACTTTTAGAAATATATGGACAAAAAAAAATCACTAAAATAGACACGTGTCAAGTTTATTAACATTTGTATGCTTTTTCATTTATAAAAGCTGTAATTTATTGAACCATGATTGAGTTTGAGATTTGACTCAAAAATGTAAAAATTCTAAAGACAAAGCAGTTATGTCCATGTAAGACAAAGATACGTTTATCCATTTACTGCATTTTAAATGATGACAGTACTATTCATTTCTATCTTGTGTGACAGTGAAAGTGCCACGTCACAACAACAACCCACTTATAAGTATTTATTTGGATGAATTGTGCAGCCCCAGAACACTTTTACGTACTCTTCCAAATAGAGCAAGTGTCCAAAACACACCCATTTTAGCAAATTTAAAGTACATACTTTCTTGTCTTTATGCCGCAGGTGCCGTGAAGTACCTGGAATGCTCCGCCCTGACTCAGCGAGGGCTAAAGACTGTATTTGACGAGGCCATCCGCGCCGTCCTCTGCCCTCCGCCCGTCAAAAAACGTGGCAAGCGCTGCACCCTCTTCTGAGTAAAAGCGATGACAATTCCTGGCACCCAAATCCACACAAAACTACAATATTTTTAATCAGCCTCTTGGAAAATATATTGTACTTCTCTCACAGGTTCGGTGACAGCCGTCCATGAAGTTCTAATGCACATTACATGTATATGAACCATTGGCTAGAAGCGTCCAGTCGGAGGGAAACCTTGTGGTAGATTGTTTTTCGCGGCCTCACGCGCCCAGAGATGTAATATTCCATTTCATATTGTTTATATGAGAAGTTTTAGTGGTACAGTGTAATTGTTGACATACTGTAAGGAAGTGTTTCTTGGTGTCGTAAAGGAAGCGTTTCAAAGAAAGTTGATCTTGTACAAAGCTAACCATTCGCAGTATTAGCATTCCTGTCGGCGTTAAAGTCAACATGAAATGAGTTAAACGGGATATTCAATGAGGATGAAAGGTTGGGAATTACTTGGATTGTGAAAATTGTGTAGTGTAGTTTCATCTGTGGAATAACGTGCATCTGTGAATTGTGCTCTACAAGTCCAGAAACGTGAATTAAGAAACTAAATAGGGTCTGTTTGATTTCATGTTGACTTTAAAGCTTCGTTCATTCATGAACACTAGATGTTTTCTTCTCAACTCTTTAACAGCTTGGCCATTCCAACCACTGGAGAAGGAAACTGTGAACATTGTGTCTCTACTTTTATGTCGATACAAACTAATTGATGAGGTTAGTGAAAACACAGTTTTTGGATTTGCTTTCTTTTCTAGTTTTCTATGTATGGACAAACCACTCTGATCCTGATCTGTGATGAAGGGTTTTATGGTACAGCTTCACAATCCAAAATCTCCAAGCTCTATCTGAACAAATGCCCATTAGCGGGTGTGTATGAGTGACTTGCATGCCACAACCAGAAGCCTGAATGTCTCTTTAATTGAGAGGACATGCATGGGCATTTGTTCTTGATCGTTCCCACTTCGGAAACCTGGTTAATACATGTCTGCATGTGGCGTGAGTGAGGGCATTCGTCCGTGACGTGATTGGCTGTTGGGTGTGAGTTGTCTACATCTGTGCTGCAGCACTTCCTTTCTCTCACCTAACTTTGTACATAACTCTCAAAATGGACAAAAAAGATGATAATCTTCACAGCTGCCAAAAGACATTTCCATGATGTAAGATAGTATATTTACAAAAATGTTTTAGATGAGGAATGCATTAATTAATAAATCTATTCATGTTTTACCCTTACCCCTTTGACCCTGTGCTTTAATTAATTTTAAAGTGCCCCATGATGCCGTTTTAAAGGCTCCTAATGTTGTTTTGGCGTCTCCTACAACTGTTTTTTGACCTTTGATGCATGTAAACCTGTCATTTTCTCATAATATACATCGCACATCACCTCATTTTTCATTGATTCTCAAACGACTCGACGGATGAATCAGTCTCTCTAAATCCCTCCTTTCCGTGAGCTTGCTCTGCTCTGATTGGCCAGATGGCCCAGTCTGTTGTGATTGGTCGACCCCTTATGGCAGCAAACGATACGTCCATTACCTTAACTGAACTTCAGCTCCAGAGGCTTCCTAAAGCTCAGTGAGTGTACACACTGTAAAGACGGTAACGATGGCGTTGATGAAACATTGGAGAACTAGTTATTCAACCCGAACCTCCATCACAAGGACGACTTCAGCAGGACGTTTCTCAGTGATGCGCTACTCAGTTTGAGGTTCATTATGGGATGTTGAGCTGTAATTCCTCACCATCAGCATTAACAAGTGTGTGTCCATCAACAAACCCATGTGTGTTTCTCATTTATTGCGGTGCACATGTGGGAACCGTATCAGTAACAGCGATACGTTAGCCCAGCACTGACGTCAATGACTGATGGAACATTAAAGTTTGTGAAACAAATCTTGCTCCATCCTTTATCTTTACTCAAAGTAGTAAGAACGACAGACAATCTGCATTAACAGAGTCAGTTTTAGGTAACGGTGGCACACAGATGATGAGCAGAAGGATTTCACTAAGGCAGTAATAACGTGAGTTAGCCGGAGACTTACACCATATAAAACACAAAGCGATGTATTTTGAGCACCCGGTAGAAAATATATACATCAATAATTATTCATACCTACAGGTTATGATTCTGAGGAGCTCCAAATAAACTGAGCACTTACCCATCTTTCAAGAGCAAGAGTTTTGTGAATCCTGCGTTGAACTTGGACTTGGGCAGACAACGTACAACATAGGCGGGCATCATGCAAGTATAATTTCTAGTGATGTAGAACCATAACACATTGGGATTCGAAATGCAAACGACTCATGTAGGCGGTTCAGAGTCAGTTCTTTCTTTTGGGAGACAATAACTTTGTGCACTATCGTGCACTTTCGACTTTGCAACTTTGTAGAGCGTTTACATTCACAAACTATATTACACACTGCATGAAAGGGAATATTTCAAAAACCATAACAGGGGCACTTTAATAAATTACCTAGAAAGTATAATAAAACTTCATGCATATGTTTTGTGCATTATACTGGAAGTCTTCCGAGGCTGTTTTGTGAACTATTCCTTTAATATGCTCATCTGCAATGCTTTTAACCTCAAGTGCTTTGTCTATTTTTCAAGTAAGTAAAGTTCCTTGTTGCTTGAGGCCTTTTAATAAATAGAAAAACAGCAACTCTTGACTGAATGATTGTTTATATCATTGCAAAATGTAAATTGTATTATTGTATAAATTATTATTATATAAAGTTGGATATTTAAGTATATCCATATACATACAGTGCACTCATGTAAAGTGATATATACACTATAGCACATCTCGAATGCTTGCGTGCATCATTGCACAATATAGACTATAACAGCTTGAATCTACTAAAGGCATGAAGATATTATAAACAAAACGATGTGCATAGTGAAAAGTGCCATACAAATATAATTGACTTGGCTTGAATGACTTGAAGTTTAAAATTAGGTCAGGAAATCTGGATTTAATCACTAATGCATGTGTTATGCTGCTCTCTTCTGGCCGTACATGATACTACAGGACATGAAATCCACTGTATTGTCATGGCAACTGGAACTGAAGGAGAGACCTTCACGCTCTCATGAGGACCATATGAAGTCAACAGAGCAACAGCTGTTAAACGCTTCAGTTTAGTTTAATTAGTCTTGCTAATTATGAAAGCTTGTCTAGCGTGTTGCATTAAACAGAATTTCTGTTATCATTTACTCACACTCAAAATTTCAAACCAGATTGTTTTTTTATTCCGTGTGACACCAACGGAGATATTTAGCGGAATGTTCATGCTGCTCTTTTCCATACAATGAAAACACAAAAGAGGACTAAAATGCCACTATAAGAGCAGTCCAAACAACTCATGCTTCATATTCTATGTGAGCTTTGTGTGAAGAACAGACCCAAACTAATGAGTACATGATGACATTGCAATATGAATTGTTATGAGTTGGAACTGAAATGCATCCCTTCAGGCTCGGTCACCCGTTCGTTTTTAGCAAGCCAGAAAACCCCCATCCACGGGCAGGAGCACTCCATTGGTCATGGCACTCTTATCGCTGAGGAGGAAGAGGATGGAGTTGACCACATCCTCCACTTCTAAACAACACAACAAGAAAGATGCTGGAGCATTACTGCGTTTTCAAACAGAGCAGACACACACTAGACATTCTGGTTTCATAAGCCTCAGTTTCACAGTCTGCCATTGATGTCACTTACAATGCGCTTACACAATCAATGCTAAATCCCAAAATGCAGAGAGAGAAGTCTTAAATAACCCAACATGAGCGCTGCAATGTGAACTGACAGCACTGCCGGTGTGACGTACTAGAGTTACTGTATAGAAATAGTATTACTCCCTCAGAGGACATTTATTGGAAAAATTAATCTTAATTATTGAAATAACTGGGTGATACACAGGGAAAGAGGGATGGTGATTGCATCATCTGTTATAGTGACCTAAAAAATACAGGCTTACCTGCAAATTTCCCCAGCGGGATACGTGATGTCATGCTCTTGGCCTTTTCTGGGTCACTCCATGCAAACTTTCCCATTTTTGTCAACACCACAGTCGGGTTCACTGAGTTCACTCTGATCTGTCGAGGTCAGATTATATAAGACATGCTGAATACACATGAAAGATGCATATACAGTCACCAAAAATTATTCTGATACCAGATATCATTTTTACTAGTGGGTGCAGGACACTATAGTTCATAAAATAAAGTAAACTGTGACATATTACACACAAACATTCTTCATACAGTGACTACCAGTAAAACTGATAATACATTTGGGACCAAAATGATTCAGACACAATTTTCTTTAATTGCTAGTGCGACCTTTGACACCACAGACTGAACAAAATGAAGCATTGCTTGATCATTGGTTGATCTAACTGTGTAGTTAAATTTAACAGCTGATTGGCTGATTGGTTAAAAAACTGGCAAAGATTTCATTTTAGATTCATTATTTTTAAATCAAATTTAAATGTAATCAAACTAACTGTAATAATAAAAATATTATTGTAATTTTGTCATTATTATAATAAATAAAATAAAATAATTTACGGTAATAACCAATAACTGCAAACCAGCCATTTGGGCTCAACAACACATTTAAATAATATAAAAGCAGAAAATACAACAAAATATATGCTACACATTTTGGTGTATTTACTGTTTTTATATTTTCAATATTTCAATTGAATAATAATTATATAAAAATATAATGATCAATAATAATTGCTTAATTTAGACTAAATCTATAACCATGTTACACATTTGGGTGTATTCATTCATTCATTAAAGGTGTCATGAACTGGCTTTTTAAAAAACAAATTATACTGTTGTCTGATGTCAACTTAAGACGTTTGCGTGGTTTTTACATTCAGAAACATCATAATGAATAAGTAATAGACTATTTTGTACCCTGGTTTTGAGGCTCTCTCCTGCACGCTTGGATTTTATGGGTGTGCCGCACTGAAGACTTGGAAGTAAACGCCCACGGCTAGGATTGGATAAGATTTGCATATTTAATGAGCTTCAGCTTCCCCGTGAGTACACGTGAGGGATTGTGGGAAAACAGCAACCGGAATGATATGCCCACAACAGGGCTCGAAAAATGTCTTTATCAAACAAACACAATGATTTATCTCTCATCCACCCGCGGTTGATTGGAATGTTATTTTTTATTACTTGGCCCGCCCGATCGGTGGATATAAGCACACACACACACACGATAAAAACTTCCGCGATTGTATTTTTCCTTCAAATATCAAGTCAAGAGAGTGAACAATGCACATCAAGAAAGGAATGTCATTTAACTATTTAAGATAGCCCGTCGGCAGGCCGGGCTTACGTTTTGGTAGCCCGTCTGGAAAACGCATAGCCCCGGGACTTGGGCTTTTTACGAGCCCTGGCCCATACATGTCCGAGTCTGATCCCGAATCGCAATGAACCAACAACACCACTAATAAAGGATTCTTCAGCCTTTGACACGTACACATAATTAATCAAACGATCTGTAACAAATGCAATAATATTCACTATATCTATCTATCTATCTATCTATATATATATATATAAAAAAACAAACAAAAAAAAACATTTTTACTCACATAAGTGTGTTGCTTCATTCATTCATGTAATCTCATCCTGTCTGCAAATCCAGTCTCTTGTTTACAAACGAATCCGTGGTGAAATGAAGGAACAAACGTACAATGTCTTGCCCACGTGAGCTGGATCTTCATTAAAAATAAAGTTCACCCATGCATTCATAATACTGGAATCCGAATGAAGCTTAGGTGGGCGTGGCTACAGAATCAGGAGTTGTTGTTCTTCTGTCGAGGCGGTGTTTCACCACACTCTGACGTCACAGCCTGGCATATTCTGAGATCGAGCGCTTGCTGGCCCTGGTGTCAATAAAAGCTTTTATTTGACTAACAATGACGTTTTCAGCTCTGAAGCTTACAGGATATTCTTATATTACCATGACTTTTTTATATATCAAAAGCTCAAGGGAAAGTTGATTTCTCAGTTCATGACCCCTTTAAATATTTTAATTTAATCATAATTATAATAAAATATTAAATATAATTATGTTAAAACATTAATAATCATAATTCCCTATTCATGTAAAGAGTTAAAACTGTGTTCAGGCCAAGATGGAAATTATGTCCACATTGTTCATTAATGATTACATCTAGCTCTCAAGAGAAATAATAACTGGCCTGAAGATGTTTAGATGACAGGCGTTATGACTTGTGGATTTCAATTAATTAATGTTCCTAGAGCAAACCAGTTTGTCTACCAGTCAAGATCCATACTCTACTAATAATATGATCAGGAAAAGCAACAAGCTGGTGAATATTAACACGCATCCCTATATCCACTCCATAATTTATGGCATTGTACAAACAACTCGGTCATAAATATGCATTATTATCTGTTAGCAATTACACTCACTTCTTCAAGTAATTACAAGGCGGTCAGTAACACACCCAAACATTTAATCGCCGATTTGAGACATTAAGCAAACAGATTTATATTTTTTAAAGAGGGTGGTTGTTGACTGGCTTGAAGCCTCCTGGCAAGACTGATCATCACAATGTACGATTTATTTTCACAAAGCTGTAGACAACACACAATGAGCTCATTGTTGAAAGATTTCACAAACATTATCTCTGGACTTCAGTCATGGATTAATAAGCAACTATCAGTGATTAACCTGATATGGCCCCAACTCCAGCGCCATCACTTTGGTCAGCATGTCCAACGCTCCTTTTGTGGCACCTTCATAAAACACAAAAGCTTCATTCAAAAGAGACATTTGATTCAAAATTTTAACTTGGTTAAATATTTAAGAGCATTTTCCAGCAATGAAAGGAAAACAGGGTCATTAACTGCTGGAATACTAGATTCTCATTGGTCAAAAACTGAATTCTGTGGTCAAAACTTTAATCCAAAACTTTTGGATAATGACCCTTAAATTGTATAATTGACATCCCAGAAACAAATTTTCTACATAGCTGTGCAAAACCTGATGTCTTTCAAATATACTGTAATAAATTAAGGTTACATTTTATTTTAAGGTGTCAAATGTTACTGCGTAATCAAGTACTGATTCATAATAATTAACTACAATAGGGTTATGGTTAAGATTAGGGTGTGGTTTAGGGTTAGTTGCATAATTTACACCGATCAGGCATAACGTTATGACCCAATATTGTTGCCAAAACATCCCTGACCCATCGAGGCATGGACTCCACTAGACCTTTGAAGGCGTGTTGTTGTATCTGGCACCAAGATGTTAGCAGCAGATCCTTTAAGTCATGTAAATTGCAAGGTGGGGCCTCCATGGATCGGACTTGTTTGTTCAGCACATCCCACAGATGCTCGATTGGATTGAGATCTGGGGAATTTGGAGGCCAAGTGAACACCTCAAACTCATTGTTGTGCTCTTCAAACTATTCCTGAAGCATTTGTGCTTTGTGGCAGGAGCATTATCCTGCTGGAAGAGCCACAGCCACCAGGGAATACCGTTTCCATGAAAGGGTGTACATGGTCTGCAACAATGCTTAGGTAGGTGGTACGTGTCAAAGTAACATCCACATGGATGGCAGGACCCAAGGTTTCCCAGCAGAACATTGCCCAAAGCATCACACTGCCTCCGCCGGCTTGCCTTCTTCCCATAGTGCATCCTGGTGCCATGTGTTCCCCAGGTAAGCCACGCACACGGCCATCCACGTGATGTAAAAGAACACATGACTCATCAGACCAGGCCACCTTCTTCCATTGCTCCGTGGTCCAGTTCTGATGCTCACGTGCCACTGTTGGTGCTTTCGGCGGTGGACAGGGGTCAGCATGGGCACCCTGACTGGTCAGCGGCTATGCCGCCCCATACGCAACAAACTGAGATGCTCTGTGTATTCTGACACCTTTCTATCAGAACCAGCATTAACTTCTTGAGCAGTTTGAGCTCCAGTAGCTCATCTATTTGATCGGACCACACGGGCCAGCCTTCGCTCCCCACCTGCATCAATGAGCCTTGGCCGCCCATGACCCTGTGGCCGGTTCTCCACTGTTCCTTCCTTGGAGCACTTTTGATAGATCCTGACCACTGCAGACCAGGAACACCCCACAAGAGCTGCCTAATCCTTACGCTTGCCTATTTTTCCTGAACACATCAACTTTGAGGATAAAATGTTCACTTGCTGCCTAATATATCCCACCCACTAACAGGATACCATGATGAAGAGATAATCAGTGTTATTCACTTCACCCGGTCATAATGTTATGCCTGATTGGTGTATGTACAATTTATAGTAATTACTATAGTAACTAAATGTAACGTGTAACAAGGACACTGTAAAATAAAGTGTTACCTAAATTAAACTTAAAAACTTCAATTGAGCATTATCACAAAAGTAACTCGTTTATACACTCATGAAGCAGCGTCAAAGTCCTTTTCTCTATATTAACCAGCATCATCCTGACCCTTACATAAAAATCTTCCATCAGCATCTAATCTATAATCCATTAGTAATCGATCTGATCTGATTGAGCTTGAGCAAAATTAAATTTGATGGCGCAGACTTGAAATAATCAGATCAACAGGACAAAAATTAAGCAGGAAAATGCTTGACTATTTAAAAATACTTTGTACAAGCAAAAAGTGCTGTGATGCATATTACATATTTTTATGAATGTCTTATGAACGTGCATACGTTTATTTATGTCTCACATCCTACATACTGTTCAGTGGAGGACAATATTTACTTAATACTTAATATTAAGTTTTAAAGTGCCCCTATTATGCTCTTTCAAACATAACATATAATTAATGCCCTTTCATGCATTGTGTCTGTGAATGTGAAGGGTCCGCAAAGTATTAAAGACCAAAGTACACGGCAAATAATGTTATTGTCTTCTAAAAGAAAGAATCAATTCTGAACTGCTTGTTGTCAGTAAATCCAGTCTTACTTCCTGTATGAACCTAATTCATTTACTAAAAAAATTTGCATAATGCCTGCCTATGGTCTTCATTGGCTGCCCGGGAACAACGTCTACTTTGCCCCGCCCTCAAACACTTTGCAAGCACTTCCAAGTGATGAGGACTTGTGCTGGAATTGGAAAAACTGATGCCATCGCAAGTGTGCCGCACAAGTCCTGAAAAGTGAAGCCGTATAGCTCATAAACCCCGCCCTCTCCATGTAATCTAATGCGACGGGAGACAAAATAAATCACACTTCAAATACATTTTTTTTCCGAAAGATGTTTTCTGTCATTTTAGGCAGTTTTTAATCACGCTGATGTAAGTTGAGGTGTTTGTCTTTTTAAATAAGTTTGGTTTTAGTTAGTTATCTGATGCTATAAAAACGGGGGTGTGACGTCATGATTGACAGCTTCTCTGAGTGAAGTAGTCACTGAGGCGCCAACTTTTTTCGGGAGGAGATTGGTGCTTCAACTTTAAATTTCCACATTTCCATAACGGTTCACACAGACATGAGTTGTTCTACAGTAAACTGTACTAACCAATTCTGTGGGAGTGTGGGTGGGGCCTATACCGCGGCTCCACTTCATGCTCCAAGATGTCAGCGCCACATTTGGACATTGGTGGTTTCTACATGGCTTTTCTACAATGGAAGAGAGTGAAGGTGCGTCGTCCATCTTTTTTTTTTTTTTTACAGTCTACGCGCCACTGTTACAGTTCATATCACTGTTTATCAAGTGCTGAGGAAGCCTTTAGAGCAGAAATTCAGATTTGTTTCTGACTGGCGCTAAAAGCGGTAGACCAATCACAACAGACCGGGCCATCTGACCTCTCAGAAAGGAGGGGTTTATGCCTGATACACATTGTATGATTTTGGGAGTCCCAGATGAAAGATGACCAATCGTGGTGGTTAAAAATGGTGGTTATTCGTTGTACAGTGAGAGAGGTTCAAAGATGGCTGTCGTCACGGTCTTGCAACCAAAGATAGCCTGCGATAGATTTCTGACAGTGTTAGAGATTTAACGTGATCATCTCACAGTGTGTCTGTGTCAGTAGGTCTACCATGACCTACATCTACTGACTAGCCAATAAAAACGCAACATGAAATGGCATATTGATCAACCGGACATGGCGCTAAAACTACTTGCCTCAAGCTCCATTTGCAAAATTGGCATGACAAGTTGGCCTCTTTTCCCTAGCCATGACCGCGTCCATATTCTCCTCTTTTTTTCAGTGCACATAAAAACCACATGTGCTGAAATGTGATTCATCTTGCTCTATTTGTTTTCCACAAGTGCATGCTGATGACGTTTTAATCTTCTATTATAACTTGTGTCGTAGTCTACGATTCAATAGGTGTCATCATCGTACAGTCTACATACGTCTACCCAAGTTTAATAGATCCATGTTGTACAGTGTGATTTGTAATGGTCTTATAGGATTGCCGAAATCTCACAGTCTGTAGCAGGCATTAGAAAGACTAAATTAATACAAAAGCTAAATTAGGAAATTAGCATAATAGAGCATTTTAAGTTTGTTTTTTTTATATCTTTGAAAGAAGTCGCCTCTGCTCATCAAGGCTACACTTATTTGCTCAAATACAGGAAAAAATATGAAATATGATTATAATTTCAAATAACTTTTCTATGTTAATATATTTTAAAATATAATTTATCCCTGTGATCAAAGCTTCAGTGTCACATGATCCTTCAGAAATCATTCTAATATGATGATTTGCTGCTTACTTATTATTGGTGCTCAATTATTAATAATTGTTATCAGGGTTGTGGACTCGAGTCACATGACGTGGACTTGACTTGGACTCGAGTCCCAAATTGGATGACTTGCGACTTAGACTTTGACAACAATGACTCACGACTTGAGCCCTCTGACTTGGAAGGACTTGACCTACCTTCTAAATGGTCAGAGAATTGTAACTGTATCATCACTGTAGGATTGTCTCTGCAGCGCATGATCACACCGCTTTCGCTCTTTTGGCACTGAGCCAGAGCGGCACTCATTCAGCAGCGCTTGTCAGTGCAGAGGGGAGGGCTCTGGGGGCTCTGGGGGCTCGAGCCCCTGCCCTTTTTGAAAATTAATCAAATGTGCACCTCTCAACAATCATCAATAATACTGTGGCCAATAAAACAGAATTTGAATTATAATACAACAACGTGTAAAAAACAGTAATAAAGCGCTCAAAAGTCAGAAAATTCCAGTTTATCTTTCACGCATCTGTGAGTCTCAAATGTTGTTGCCATGACGTGTTGCTATGGTGCGTGTCTTGCTTGACTGCTCACTCTGACACTGCCTCCTCTGTATTTTTTATTTTTGTTGTAATTATTCTGCTCATTGTAAAAGTAAAATACAATAAATCTGTATCTGTAATCCCATATTCATAACTGTGACCAAACTGCCTGCTTACGACAGCGGTCGGGAACCTCTAGGCGCGCGAGCCACATGGGTCATTCAGTGAACGCCTGTGGCTCGGTGGCAGGAAAAACAACCTTTAAAACCGTTTCCATCATTAGTCAAAGCTATTATTCAAAGTGAAGGCTGTCCAGAAGAAGGCAAGAGAGCCAGTGTCTCCTCAAAAAAACTGGATGAGACAATATATAATATTACAAAAATAACACAACGCAAACATTAAAAAGTGTAAAAATTGAGCAGATTGTGAAATACTCAGACCGGCCCGTCTGGCACCAATAACCATGCCACGCTCAAAATTGCTTAAATCACCTTTCTTTCCCATTCTGACATTCAGTTTGGAGTTCAGGAGATTGTCTTGACCAGGACCACACCCCTAAATGCATTGAAGCAACTGCCATGTGATTGGTTGATTAGATAATTGCATTAATGAGAAATTGAACAGGTGTTCCTAATAATCCTTTAGGTGAGTGTAAGCACAATCCCTAAACTGAACTGAGATGGATGGAAATGCCTTAGTGAAAATTGTTATACGTCATCTCACATGAAATTGAACTGCTAAGTCATAAACGTATTTTAAAAGCCTTCCTTATATAAATTAGTATACATTTCATTTACTATAGTAATTAACAATGCAACACTAATTTGTGCAAAAATCACTAATGACTTGTTTAAGACTTGAAGCTTAAAGTTGAGGACTTGCAACTTGACTTGACTCGAGACTTGAATGTAAAGACTCGAGACTTACTTGTGACTTGCCAAACAATGACTTGGTCCCACCTCTGATTGTTATTATTCGTATCGATGTTGAAAACCATTTTTAGTGTCACAGTTTTCACAAAAATATTAAGCAACATTGAAAAATGTTTCTTGAGCAGCAAAACAGAATATTAGAATGATCTTTCAAAAATATAACAAATCTTAATTATTCTAAACTTTTGTAGTGTAATGCACATGCAATGTTTAGGATTCATATAAACAACATGGATTGAATTGATGAACATTAGTGCACGTTGTTGTATCTATTGTAAAAAATGTACAAGGCTTTGTACAAAATCTTTCTCCCCAGGCTCAACAGATAGGCCTGGGATAATGTTCCCGGTTGCATGCATGCGATAAATAAGATTAGACGTCTGAGCTTGACTCGGTGCACTCACTGTACACGGCATGTTCTTTCAGGGCACACTGTGAGGCTTGACTAGAGATGTTCACAATGGATCCTCCAGTTCCTCTGGCCTTCATACCTCGAGCCACTATCTACAATAAATACACACAGCACCATTAAAATCGTATGTAGCATTAATAAAACTCATGAAACAGGTTCGGTCTCTGCTTACCTGAGCAACATGAAGTGCACCTTTCACGTTGACATTGAAAGACCTGCAAAAGCCATCACAAATGCAGTCTGACTATTTTAAAACACAAATTATAGTGTGTGAATGATAATTCAAAGCCCTACATGTCAATCTGATCTGGCGTGATCTCTAGGAAGGGCTGAAGGGTAGGGTAGGCTGCATTGTTCACCAGAAGATCCACCGGGCCAACGTCTTTCAGCGCCTCGTCTGTGGCATCCCAGTCCGACAGGTCCACGCACACCGGCTTAATGGAGGGACACTGGGGATCAAACACATCACAAAGAGATTTTCCATTGTCACGGTCTGGCTGAATGAGACCTATAAAACATAAAGGAGCAGCAGGCTCTCTTGGGATACAGAAGAATGTGTTGCTTGGAACTGATGCATGCTGGGAGACAATAGAGCCGGGGGATGAGTTGAACCGTGACCGAGAGGTCATTACCTCCAGCACTAGGCTATCCAGGTCAGCCTTAGTGCGTGTGACAGCCGTGACCTCTGCCCCACAGCGTGCCAGAGCCAGTGCCGTGGCCCGTCCAATCCCTAGGAGGCATTGAGGTAAAGTCATCGATCTGGTGTATCACTATACCTAACAAGACTAATTTGGAAAGTTCAAAGCAAGCTTAAAATGCACTTATTATGCACTCTTAAAGGAATCGTCACCCAAACACATCATGTCGTTCCAAACCTGTATGACTTTAAAAGATATTTCTAAGAATGATATGTACAATCTGTTATGTATTCCCTTGTGAGGTGCACTTAATTGTATTGTAAAAGTGAAAATATAAAGTATATGTTCTCGCGATAACAGACCAGCATGCATATACATATACATTTACATTCATGCATTTGGCAGACGCTTTTATCCAAAGCGACTTACATTGCATTCAAGGTACACATTTTTACATTGTCAGTTCTTTCCCTGGGAATCGAACCCATGACCTTGGTGTTGCTAGCGCCACGCTCTTATTGTTTGAGCTACAGGAAAGCTACAGGAAAGAATATAAATTCTACATTCAAGAGCGTTGTGAAAGTTTACTACAATAATGGCTCCACGAAATTACATACTTTTGAAAAACCGGCGTTTAGTTGATCCTGATAAACGCTCATTGTCACAGTTGTAAACAGGACAGACTCCTTTCATGAGGAGGTTTTCCGTAACGGCGGACACACGTCTCGCAGACATCCTGTAGAATTCAACCAATAAGATGACGACTTCGAAACTCCTGAAGTTTTTCCAATTTTGTGTTCCACATGCATCAGACGTTCAGCCAACGGTCCGTGGGCATGATGTCTTAGGCTGAGACTATCTCTCCTGAGTCCTGACACTCTGCAGACTCTGCTCTGGCTGTGTGTGTTTATTATGCGTTTTGAACATAGACCGTAAAAAATATGGACGTAGTGTCCGTGAAGTCACCCATAGAGTTTTTGAAGACTCAAAGTCGGCCGTTGCCATTTTAGCAGCGCGTCACTCCCGGATAACAGAAAATGGGCAAAGAGGCGTGACGTGGGCGGAGCTGAGGTGACGTGATGACTAACAGACAGCAGACAAACGACAATCCAGCTGTCAAATTGGCCACACCCTTAATTATGTAGAACTTTAATGCTTTATATAATGCAAACGAATGAGTTATATTAAAATTCACCCCCCTCACAGTTGTCATGAAGGGCAAAGTTAGCCGTATAGACCAAAACCACAATTTGTCCCAGGCTGTAAACATGTTTTTTTCTGCTGTAAAGTTGGGCATTTTAACATGGAGCTAAATGAGATTCTGCTCCCTTCTGGAGCCTGTCGATGAATTTCAGCTCAAGTCACTTCCGTATTGGCTTCAACAGAAACTGGGGGAGGTTGCCGCTTGGTTCTGAAGGAGGTGGGGCTTTGGAGAGCACTCTGAAGGAAGGGTTGGATTTTATGGGGCGTATTCCGAACGGCATTTTTGCACCCTTGGAGGGCACTTCAAGAAGGGGATGCCATTTGTAGGCACGTTCCGAGCAAAATGAATCCCTTCACTAGTGATGGTAAAATGAGGCTTCCTGAACCACTGAGACCTAGCAGCCCATTGCTTCACCAAAAGGTTCATTACCCGAAGCTTCATTAATCATTGCTCACTAGTGCCACATAGATACTGTGCAAAGAAATAACAGACAAATCCATTAATCCTGAGCCAATGACCGGTGCAGACATTTGTCCATTGCCTGGGTATAAAATAAAATATGCATTTTTCTCTGTCTGACTTTGCTAGAACAAAGACAACTGTCAGACACACTGTTAATGAATTATTCATAAATTGCTTGGATAGTGACAGTATGCATAATAAAAGTGATGCTGTGTTGAGTGCAGTGCTTATGTTGGAGGGAATGTAATAAAGCTAACTGACAATCTGGGGTGGGAAAAGTTAAGAATTGTTACTGTTTTTTGTGTGCAGTGTGCACAGTTTATTGTGCAGTTTCAGTGCAGTGTAGTGCCTATGGGACTGAGGATACTGTGGAGTAAACTGCAACACAGCAGTTTGGTGTGGGCGAAGAAAGGATTTTTACTGAGGAACAGAACCTATATAACCTAATAGTAATAATGTAGTCTAATAGAATAATGTAATAATATATAGCCTTAACACATATGAATCATAATAACACAACTCTCTTGACACTCACTTCTACTACTTGAGGGCCGAGTTTCGAACCCCAAGCGACACTCGGACCGAACCGATGACGTACTCCACACAAACCGAGGCCTCGTTTGTCATTGGTCACGTGATTTCTCCACTAACAACCCAAGCCTCGAATCGGGGCTTCATCTGGCACGCCCATTTATTCTCGACACAAGCTCCGGCGCCTCGGTTCAAATGTCACATCACTACCCTTCACGAAGGGCACTTCCAAGTGTGTTATTGAAGGGAACATGCAATGGTCACTTCAAGGAAGTGATTTAATCATTGACGATCATGTTCTGCCCTTCGGAGTGAGTAGGGCACAGGGCTCACTTCTGATTGGAATTTGAACCAATGAACTAAAAGAAATCTCATGAATGCTATGGCAAATTTCAAGATTTTCATTAAATAGCTTAAATGTTGCTGTCTCATACAAAATCTGCATGACTGGAGATAACTGAGCATGAGTCATATGAACCATTTAGGGGAGACCGGGGATGGTTGTAACACGGGTTAATTGTAACACTTCCGATTTCTCCAATGTCAAGTCAAGTCACCATTATTTATATAGCACTTTTAACAAGTCCAATTGTTTCAAAGCAGCTTCACATTGCTAACAGGAAAATAATGCAACAGAATTTGTACAGCCGTTCTGGTGAAACGGTGATGTTATACAGCTAATTTCAAGTATCATATAGTGTCAATGCGGGCAGATCGGTAATATAGATGAGATTTAGGTGTCTCCAACTGAGCAAGCCAAAAGCCAGAGGCAACGGTGGCAAGGAACCAAAACTCCTTCAGGGTCAGAATGGAGAAAAAAACCTTGGGAGAAACCAGGCTCAGTCGGGGTGCCAGTTCTCCTCTGGCCGACGAACAAACAGTGTATGATTATAATCAGGAACAAGTTACAAAATCACCTGATTCACGTCATACATGCTCCAAGTTACTTTACCTTTATTCTTGTTATGGCGGTTCCTACTTTGTAGTTAAACTCATCAAAGTTAAATTATGTTTATTGTATGTCTGCGTAGATATTTTTCATGCAAGTTGTTAGTGCGGATGTTGTGGCTGTTAGTTGAGCTAGTTCATGGCTGCAAGACTCTGGGTTAGTTGTAACATAAATGAAGCATGCTACAGTACATTTTTTGTTGTATTTATACCTTACACAGATGCAAATGAGCTATTTAGCTAACTCTGGCACAACATTTGTGTTGTGCATGGTCCCTGTTAAATAAATTAAACAAACTTTTTTTGTTGTTTTTTTAATTTCAGCATGCCTAGGCCAGGGCTCAGGGGTGTCTAAACTCGGTCCTGGAGGGTCACTGCCCTGCAGAGTTTAGCTCCAATTTGCCGTAACACACCTGCCTGGAAGTGTCTAGTATGTCTAGTAGACCTTGATTAGCTGGTTCAGGTGTGTAGTTGGGGTTGTAGCTGAACTCTGCAGGATGGTGGCCCTCCAGGAGCAGGACTGGACACCCCTGGCCTAGGTCTTGTAAGAGAAAAACAAATTGAGGGATGTAAAATGAGCATGCACATGCACACGCACACATCAATTATGTGTGTGCATGCACATAATTGATATGCATGGGGGATATCATTTCCCCAAGGTCTGTTACAACTAACCCACAACTATGGGGTGGATTGTTACATTTTTTTCTCCTTGTGTCTGAATCGAAACCACACATTTTCTGTTTGTGCTGCAAAGATGACAGCTATGCCATTTAATAGCTGACACTTGTAAAGAGCTTTAATCACACAGACAGAAATGACAAAAATTGTTTGTCTTTCCCTATATCCTGTATGGTCTTTTTTTAAGGCGTGGTATCTTCAGTGAATGGACTCTTCACAATCTCTCCCTTGCCAAAGAACACTAGAAAGTCCTTTGGTACGAGGGGAGTAAATGCCGGTATTAAAGCTTACCTTTGCCAGCTCCAGTCACCAAAGCACGCTTTCCTCTAAATGATATCTCCATACTTTGTCCAGTTCAGGATCAACTACTCAAGTGAAACTGAAAGTACAAAAAAACTTTTCATGCGAAAACAGATGCGCGGAAATTTTGCACGAAAGATTATAATACTGTACGTACCTCAGTTCCAATCTGATGTTTGTTTGATCAGTCAGTGAACTGAGCGAAGGTCAGCACACGTTATTTGTCACGTGATCAGCTCATATTACGTAATATACCGTTCACGGGTCGTGTCTTCATCACGGAAAGCACCGAGTGTGCTCTCCGTTCGGCATGCTGTAGTATAACATTACCAACGCCAAGTTTACATTCCTCCACGATACTGATTAATATTGAACATTTTTAATAAGACCACGGGTAAATAAACTGGAGGGAAATTTATCTCACTTTAAAGGGATAGTTCACACAACTATTTTATTATTTATTGCACGCAAGAAACAAATAGAAAAATTTAACTGATAATCACGTACCATGCGCGTTTACTGAACATGCTACAGAAACTTTGTAGTGGGTAATTTATTATTTCTTCTTATTATTATTATTTCATAACATTATGACCGGTGAAGTGAATAACACTGATGATCTCTTCATCACGGCTCCTGTTAGTGGGTGGGATATATTAGGCAGCAAGTGAACATTTTGTCCTCAAAGTTGATGTGTTAGAAGCAGGAAAAATGGGCAAGCGTAAGGATTTGGGCGAGTTTGACAAGGGCCAGATTGTGATGGCTAGACGACTGGGTCAGAGCATCTCCAGAACTGCAGCTCTTGTGGGGTGTTCCCGGTCTGCAGTGGTCAGGATCTATCAAAAGTGCTCCAAGGAAGGAACAGTGGAGAACCGGCCACAGGGTCATGGGCGGCCAAGGCTCATTGATGCACGTGGGGAGCGAAGGCTGGCCCGTGTGGTCCAATCAAACAGACGAGCTACTGGAGCTCAAACTGCTCAAGAAGTTAATGCTGGTTCTGATAGAAAGGTGTCAGAATACACAGAGCATCTCAGTTTGTTGTGAATGGGGCGGCATAGCCGCTGACCAGTCAGGGTGCCCATGCTGACCCCTGTCCACCGCCGAAAGCACCAACAGTGGCACCAGAACAGGACCACGGAGCAATGGAAGAAGGTGGCCTGGTCTGATGAATCACATTTTCTTTTACATCACGTGGATGGCCGTGTGTGTGTGCGTGTGTGGCTTACCTGGGGAACACATGGCACCAGGATGCACTATGGGAAGAAGGCAAGCCGGCGGAGGCAGTGTGATGCTTTGGGCAATGTTCTGCTGGGAAACCTTGGGTCCTGCCATCCATGTGGATGTTACTTTGACACGTACCACCTACCTAAGCATTGTTGCAGACCATGTACACCCTTTCATGGAAACGGTATTCCCTGGTGGCTGTGGCTCTTCCAGCTGGATAATGCTCCTGCCACAAAGCACAAATGCTTCAGGAATGGTTTGAGGAGCACAACAACGAGTTTGAGGTGTTGACGTGGCCTCCAAATTCCCCAGATCTCAATCCAATCGAGCATCTGTGGGATGTGCTGAACAAACAAGTCCGATCCATGGAGGCCCCACCTCGCAACTTACAGGACTTAAAGGATTTGCTGCTAACATCTTTGTGCCAGATACCACAGTGGAGTCAATGCCTCGACGGGTCAGGGCTGTTTTCACAGCAAAAGGGGGACCAACACAATATTAGGTCATAATGTTATGCCTGATCGGTGTATATGCAACATTGATTTGATTTTGAAAATGTCAATTTTAAAAACGTTGAACACTTACACCCAGTGGTCTCAAGAGAAGAAAATAATTAATAGAATAATAAATAACTACTTTCCACATTCTTATAAACCAGTTGTACTGCAATAATAAATACATTTATTAAAATGAAAATCAAACTTTACAACATTATCAGTCATCAGATAAAAAAAAAAACAGGGGTGCAAAAACATTCAACTGCAATAGCATTTGGTAGTGTCAACGGAGAGCAGTCACATTTACAGAACGCTTGTCACTTTAAGGAAAGAGAAACCGTAGTGTAGTTTTGGCATGTTTACGCAAACCACTGGCCTGCAGTGAGGAACGTGTTTGTGCAAATATCAGACGGATCATTTGAACAGCACATAAAACACATTTAAACGGTCATGTTTCCAATCACCACACTCACACTGGTGTTTCAATGGAAATAATTCAAAGTTGTTTTCTAACAAGTAAACCAATCTATTCAAATATGAATGGCAAGCGACAGATAAATTAGCAAGACTTGGACTGGTTGCTACAATTGCATTTGGTCTGTATATTTTCTGTGGAGAACGTCCAAGAGTTTTTGCCTAGAGACATACTAAGTGTCTTCTGTCATCCACAAATCACAGAGAAGATCATAAGCTGAAAAGCATTGGCAGTAGATGAGCTGGTGTTTGCATAAATCTTGAAAACAAAATACTGTTTTTCTCGTCCATAGAGGCGTTTGTGAAATCATCTTGCACACAAATTTATAGGATTGCACCGGGCATATTTACGGCCCTTAGGAAAAAGACAACTCTATAAAGATGATGTAAAAGCCACAAAAATGTGTCTTGAATAATTTCAACGAAAAATCCTCCAGTAAATCGAACAGACAGCACAATCCTTTCAAAACGCTCTTACAACAGGGATTCAATACATGTAATTCAGTTGCCAATTCTCAAAAACACAATAAATTACAGCCACCCTGTTTCTCCATATAAACACTTGTTAACTAGCGTTACATACCACCAGCCAGCTCAGTTATTCTGAGTATTATTTTGGTATAATGGCTTTTATAGAAGTTGAGCTTGCAAAGTTTCTCTGCTCCGTGACGAGGCACTCGTATCCCAGAGGTCAGTGACGAGTCTTGCGTGGGCACCACTCAGTGTCTGGGTAGAGCAGGCAGTGAACGGTTTTAAACCTGGAGAGATAATGGCTGCTTTAAGTCACCATGAAATCAAAATTGACAGTTTATTATTTACAATATTAAATGATAGATAAATGCACTTTTTAAAAAAAAATTCTTGTTCCTGGTAATCTTGAATCAAAATAACTTCCCCTCCCTCTTGCAGCAACATCTCTTCTCTGATGACGCGTTTACTGGCACGAGGGCAGGGCGACCTGTCACTCACATGAGCAAACCACAAGCATCCAATCAATTCCCCATGGACAAAAATCAAGCCACGCCCTACATAGTGTTGTCAAAAGTACCGACCGTGAGTCGGTACTGAAATTTTAAAAATGTGACACTGAGCGCTGTTGAGCTGTAATCGTAAACACCTCTGACTGGCCATTGTGCTCACGCGCTCATCGGATGTGTCTGTGATTGGCTACAATGGTCAACACACGGGAGCGTCTGAAAGCACAAGCAGGCGCCTGCATTCAAACGCTCCGTGTGTATCTGTGTAAGTGCTCTGTGAAAAGCGTCACTGATGTATATGTTTGTGAAGCGCTGATCGTTGTAGCCAATCACAAATATATTTGATAGGCGTGTGAGCACAATGGCCAGTCAGAGGTGTTTACGATTCTGCTCAACGGCGTATCGTGGTTGGTGCTTTTGACAACACTATCCCTACATTTGTTCTTGTTTGAGAAGCCGTTTCACTCAGATTTACATCACAATAGGGAAGAAACGACTAGTGCAGCTTCAGTTTCATGCCAGAGGACCTATTCTATATTGTCTTGAGATTTCTTCTGAGAAAGAAACATGTCACAATATTCCTCATTTAAATAATTTATATGCAGAATAAAAGGGCGGGGCCTGGTTGAGTTTGTAAGTAGTGTGTTGAAACTGGCAGTTATGGTAAGAGGCGGGACATTTCCCAAACACGCTGGAAGCGGTTGACCAATCACAACACACTGATCCAGCCAACCAATCAGAGCACAGTGTGGTTTTCATAGAGACAGGAACTAAACAAGGCTGCGTTTCCCAGCAGTTTTTGAAGAGTGTGCAAGTGCGTACGTGCTCTAGTACGCAAGAACGAGCCTATGATTGAATCTGGAAATAAAGCGAAAGAATTTACCCTCAGATGCCATGTCCTGGCATTAATTCAATGAACTAATTAATTAAAAGAAGTTATTACCACCTGCGTGACATCATTACCCAACTTGGTTGAACAACAAATTTGACTATACGACTGTACGGTTTCGGAAAACAGTAGTGACTAGCTGATTTCTTCAACAATATATCGTACTATGGTAGTTAAAGCAACAGCTAGAGGTCGCTTATTCATAGCAAAGGCGTAGCTTGATGGCGCCGTGAATGAGAGTGGGATTATGGGAGTTGTTGTCTTCAGCTCCACAGCCGATGGAAAGGAATCCGACGGCAGACTCGGGCAGAAGTCATGTTCATGGATGAGCTAATGTATTAAAGTTTTATTAACGTCACAGTGGTATGAAGCAGGAGGCGCTGAGACCTGTGGGAGTGATTGCTAACGAAAGACTGCGTGAAACACCGGTCTCGAGACCAGCTGAGCTTTTATTCTGCTTATGCTGCAGTCGCCGCTTCCACTCGTTTCGTTTCGTATGTGAGGTAACGCAGTGCTGTTTTACATGGTTAAAGCAATCATACTAAATACTTTTGGTGTGTTGAAAGTTATGTTTTAACGTTACTCTGTGCGTTTGTTCGGTGGCTGTTAAGAGAGACTTGCATTATCTAGATCAATATTAGAGTATCATATTAATAAAAGCTGGATGACTTGTGTTGCTAAATGACATGCAATTAATTTGAATATATACTGAATGATGGCGAAAGCTCTCTCTGATTATGCGTTGTTATCCACTTGACAAAATAGTGTTGTCGCCGAGGTATGGTAAAAACAATTAAGCGATTCAAACAATAAGACTAACTGTGTTGAGCTGTATAACAATGATTCGTTTTCTGTCGATGAATGATCCAAACAGTTGCTCACCGGCCTAATAAAACACATCATATATTAAAGCGTCTCTGGTGTTTCCATGTTTCTACGTAAATCAAGGGTAGCGCGGATATGACGTCATTGACAAGCAAAGCACAGACATGGTCCGTGTCCTGGTTAAAACGGCTCATTTCTATGGATTTCAACATTGCTAGAAACTTTTAGGATAATGTAAGTGAACAAATCAACAAAATATATAACATTGCTCTAGTGGTTTTTGGATATTTTGATCTAAAAATCTTACATATTGTGCCTTTAAGCAGCAAGTTAAGTCGTTGTACGGGAAACGCATCCCTGGGAAGAGAGAAGCTGCAACAATGTCAGATATGTGAATTATGTGTTTTTGAACTATCAAGCATGAAAACCTATTCTAAATAGTGCCCAAAAACAAAATCAAGACTTTGTAAATGAGCATAAAATGGCCTCTTTAATAAAATCCAGTACTGAAACTTTATTTTTAAGTGATAAAAAAATGTGAGTATATATTTGGTGTGCACGTATGTGCCTGTGTACCGTGAAGGGTCTTCAGCCAATGAGAACACTCCCCCAACACTGACCACATTCCTCCTGTTCTCGAATCCTCCATAACTGAGGGTCACCTATGGAGGAAAGCAAAGCAACATAAAACTGTGAGGATCTCAATCATAAGAAGCATCATGGGATTGGAGTTAGCATGTATTATGTAAGTAAGATATAGATTTACACAGATGGGGCAAAGTAGTTGGGTGGGAGTAATCTGGGATCAAAGCCAAGCCCTCAATAAATGCTGAAAGTGTACACTTGTGCTACAGTATTAACCCTGTAAAGCCTGATATGAACTAATTGTATGAAAAAAGAACATTTTTCAATTTGTTGAGCCTTTCGACAACAAATCTTATATAAAATTATAAATATCTTTTTATGTTATTTTAGTACAGTGAACTCATTGTCATGTTCAAGAAACCAATTTGAAATGATTCGAGCTTTGTGACATGGTGCATTATCCTGCTGGAAGTAGCCATCAGAGAATGGGTACATGGTGGTCATAAAGGGATGGACATGGTCAGAAACAATGCTCAGGTAGGCCGTGGCATTTAAACGATGCCCAATTGGCACTAAGGGACCTAAAGTGTGCCAAGAAAACATCCCCCACACCATTACACCACCACCACCAGCCTGCACAGTGGTAACAAGGCATGATGGATCCATGTTCTCATTCTGTTTACGCCAAATTCTGACTCTACCATCTGAATGTCTCAACAGAAATCGAGACTCATCAGACCAGGCAACATTTTTCCAGTCTTCAACTGTCCAATTTTGGTGAGCTTGTGCAAATTGCAGCCTCTTTTTCCTATTTGTGGTGGAGATGAGTGGTACCCGGTGGGGTCTTCTGCTGTTGTAGCCCATCCACCTCAAGGTTGTGCGTGTTGTGGCTTCACAAATGCTTTGCTGTATACCTCGGTTGTAACGAGTGGTTATTTCAGTCAAAGTTGCTCTTCTATCAGCTTGAATCAGTCGGCCCATTCTCCTCTGACCTCTAGCATCAACAAGGCATTTTCGCCCACAGGACTGCCGCATACTGGATGTTTTTCCCTTTTCACACCATTCTTTGTAAACCCTAGAAATGGTTGTGCGTGAAAATCCCAGTAACTGAGCAGATTGTGAAATACTCAGACCGGCCCGTCTGGCACCAATAACCATGCCACGCTCAAAATTGCTTAAATCACCTTTCTTTCCCATTCTGACATTCAGTTTGGAGTTCAGGAGATTGTCTTGACCAGGACCACACCCCTAAATGCATTGAAGCAACTGCCATGTGATTGGTTGATTAGATAATTGCATTAATTAGAAATTGAACAGGTGTTCCTAATAATCCTTTAGGTGAGTGTTATTCTTACATGTTTACTTTATAAAAATCAGTAAAGACCTGAAGGTGGACGTTTTTACAATTATACTAAAAGGCCTTTTACTTGCTAAAAAAGTATGAATTATCAATTAGACGAAAGAAGGCATGTAGTAGATTGTGTGCAACACAATCCACCACTCCTCCACCACTCCTCCACCACTCCTCCACCACTCCTCCACCACTCCTCCACCACTCCTCCACCACTCACATCGACAGCAAAAGTGGGAACTACGTAAGACTGCTATTTATTGACTATAGCTCAGCCTTTAACACCATAGTTCCCACCAAGCTAACCTCCAAACTCCTGGATCTCGGCCTGAATCCTCCTCTCTGCCACTGGATTGAGGACTTCCTCACTGGCAGGCCTCAGGTGGTGAGAATAGGCCAGTCCACCTCCACCTCCATCACCCTGAGTGTGGGAGCTCCACAGGGCTGTGTCCTGAGCCCCTGCTCTACTCTCTCTACACGCATGACTGTTTGTCCACACACAGCTCCACCTCTATCATCAAATTTGCTGATGATACTGTTGTCCTGGGCCTCATTTCCAACAACAATGAGACGGCATACTTGGACGAGGTGGAGCATCTAACATCATGGTGCCAGGACAACTGTCTCTCTCTGAATGTTGGCAAGACCAAAGAAATGATTGTGGACTTCAGGAAGAGATAGCAACGGACATACTCCCCTCATGATCAGCGGGTCACCAGTAGAGAGAGTGAGCAGCTTCAAGTACCTGGGAGTAAACATCTCCGAGGACCTGACCTGGACTGCTCACATTCAGACACAGGTGAAAAAGCCAGGCAAAGACTGTACCACCTGCGCCAGCTGAGGAAATTCAGGGTTTCACCAGCTATCCTGAAAACTTTCTATTTAGGGGCGATAGAAAGTGTTTTAACTCAGTGCATCACAGCGTGGTATGGGAACAGCACCAGTCATGACCGCAAAGCCCTGCAAAGAGTAGTGCGCTTATCCGAGCGTATCTCAGGGTCAGCTCTCCGTCTCTGCAGGACGTCTACACCAAACGCTGCAAAGGTAGAGCTACCAAGATCATCAAGGACTCTAATCACCCTGCAAACCCTCATTTCACGCTGCTACCATCTGGTAAGCGCCCAAGCCTGATGGCCAAAACTGAGAGACTCAGGAGGAGCTTCTTCCCCAGGCCATCAGACTCCTGAACTCAATCACTTAACATCACGTGACTTCACTTCAGGATAAACATTGATACACTGACATTGCACTGCACTTTCTGTTCTCGTTGTTACTGTGTAACAACCTGTCATAAACCTGTTTGCACATTATACTCTTTATACATTTGTTAACCACATATTTATAAGTCTACAGTTTACTCACTGCAAAGTCTACTTCAATTATTTTATTCCACTTTATCCTTATTTGTTACCTTTTTTTTTCTCTTGACTTGATTATTTATAATTCTACAGATATAGACATATATATATATATATAGAGAGTTTTTTTTTTTTTTTTTTTTTTTTTATATCCTATTTCTATTATAATTTCTTCCTTGTGTTTTTAACTGTGAATTTGCACTGTCCATGGAGCGGACCTGTTTACATTTCACTGCCGGTTGTATATTCTGTATATAACTGTGTATGTGACAAATAAAACTCTTGAATCTTGAATCTTGAAACAGGTTTTCTTAAGCAATGTTTTGATCAAAGTCTTTGAATTCTGTGTGTCAAATATATTACAGTAAGCTTTAACATCTATAGAAGTGTAACTGTTGAAAACAAACTTACAGTATCTCTATTATATTTTACGCTGAACATTTGGAAAAATTCCTGCTCTTTTATCCTGAGGTGCTCTCAGTAATCTGACCTGTTTGAGTATGGTGTCTGTAGGGAGTCTCTGGAGATTCTCCAGGTGTGAGTGGAACAGGCCTGTGTGTGTCAGAGGAACTTCCAGCAACGCCTCGATGATGTAACCTACTGTACAGTCGTCTGGGAGGCGGATCTTCTCTGCAGTCGTAATGAAGTTCCCAAGACTGTGAGAGAGAAATACACTTCATTTACATCATGTACATCAAAACACTGATAACCAAAAGACAGCTTATCGATTTGTATGTAAATCTGTTTTAGAGGCCTATAAAAAGCTGTTACACATGATTTGTGTCTTGAATATATAATTATATGGTGTTGATATCAAACCGTTGCATAGTCAGTCATGTGCTCGTTTGAATAAAGCTGACAACAATGCCGGAGAATGTGTTCACATGCAAAGTGGATCTGGGGTAACAGGCATAATGCATGCAAGAGAAATACCTTGTTTAACAGCATGATCAGCGTAAGATCACTGAGCAAAGTGTGAACATACCTTGCCCATGGACTCATTTTGAGCGCTAAGCCTCGGCTGATGCAGAATCCAGCTCCTCCAGTGGCAAACCAGAACTTCACTGACACCTGCAGAACATAGACGAGATTCATACGTTTTTTTTTTCCCTCAAAGAAATTAATACTTTTATTCAGCAAGGATGCATTAAATTGATCAAAAGTGACAGTAAAGACATTTATAATGTTACAAAAGCTTTCCATTTCAAATGAATGCTCTTTTGAATTTTCTATTCATCAAAGAATCCTAGAAAAACAAGATCCAGTGTCCACAAAAAATTGAAGCAGCACAACTGACAAATTTCTGAAGGATCATGTGACACTGAAGACCGGAGGAATGATGCTGAAAATTCAGCTTTGAATAAATTACTTTGTCAAATATATTCAAAGAGAAAATGGGTATTGTACACTGTAATAATATTAGACAATATTACTGATTTATGGTCAAATAAATGCAGCCATGGTGAGCAGAAAATACTTCTTTAAAACAATCTTACCGGTGGCAACATTTTGAAAGGTAGTGTATATTAATCGTGATCAACACTATTCACAATGGCAACAAAAGAACAAAAGAATGAACCTGTAATTTCACCACAGACAGAGGACAATAACTTTTTTCATAGCTTGCAGTCAAAAACGTGACCGAGACGACAGTAATATATATCTGTCATAATTTCTTCAAGTTAAACCAGACTTTAATTTTGACGTTTTGTCGTGAAGATCTTTTCGTTTCAGTTACAGTGTGTATTAGGGCGTTGAACGACTTCCGATTTTTTAAAGTCGACATTTATGTGATGAAAGTCGAGTCGACGTCGACTAGTCGCTGATGACGTCATTAATGAACAAATAACCTTGAGCTGAAACACGAACACAGGACAGCTATGGCATATGACAGCGCTGCCCATAAGGTTAGTGCTCCTACATAACAGCTTTTGTATCAGTTCTTGTGTCTTTGGGTTGTTATATTTCTCACAGATTTCTGCTCGTTCTGAATCAGATAAAGTAGCACAATAAAGATTACATGTATATGAATGCATTAGTGAGAGAGCGATTGCGTGTGAATTCATTCTACCTGCCAGCGTCTCTCTACTAATAGTGAAACTGTTTAGTTACTAAGAAATATATGCTATATGCATCGGTTTCTAAGCTATTTTACTGATAAATCACAGAACAATGTTGACAATATGTTTCTGCGCTAATGAATGATTGTGAGGCGCGCGAACTCCGCGTGATGTGCGAGTTATATGTGTGTGCTACACTGCCGCATTAGCTTAGAACGGTGATTATCTTACCTGTACAATAAGCGTGCATTCTCCCGATCAATTTTGAGCATCCAGATGGCATAATCAAACATGTCTTGTGGAGAGCTCTCGGAGTATGTTTTTATTTGTCATTTTTAAAGTCCTCATGAAATCAAAATGGACCCCATTTACTTTGTTAGCACATATTAAAGGTCTTAGGGTGAACAATTAATCCGTGCAAGTTAATACACAGAAAAAAATAGTTTGTTGCGGTAAATTTTAATCAAAATCTGAAAAGTAACTTCCGGTCTGGAAACGGCGTTCCTTCTCAGATGATGTCAGTTTGACGGCTTAGGTTTGAAAATGCGTAACCACGCCCCCTCCAGCCGTTAGTCTGCTATGAGCGAGAGATGGAGAGGAGGAGCGCTGAAGTCAAACCCTGCCCTCTGTTCAATATTCCCTTTCACTTGGAACTACGTCACAGCACTGAAGAAAACTCACTGCTACTTCCGGTTCACTGTTGCAAACAGAGCCTGCGTGTCAGGAAATGGCTTATCCTGTTGCGCCCTCTATAGACCAGCGACTAGTCGACGCAATGCTTAAAGCGTCATGGCAGAGCATTAAAGTCGACTAGTCGGTGCAACCCCTAGTGTGTATCTGATCAAATGAAACACTAAAAAGCTCATGAAGTCACTCTCAGAAGCAGCTCTGGAGATGTTCATGTTTTCATATATTGAGATGCTGATGCTGAAAAAACTGAGTTTGTGTAGTAGATGAAACTTCAGCACTTATTCACACAGAGACATGCAGAACATGCAAACTTAGGGTGTTCACTCGACAACGATGTGCTAAAAGACACGGATCTGCGAAAATGACTAAAAAGGCTGTGTTATGCATGCCAGGCCAGTAGTTGGCGATGTCACTGTCAAGAAACACCCCGCGAACATGTAATACGCAAGAACATGTAATACGCATGCGCATGACATCAGCGTTTTCACAAATTCAATTTTTTGTCATTTACATGGAGACGGAAAAGGCATCGTTATTCAAAACCTTGCACTTTGAAACCCGTTTTCAAAAGCTTGCATTTTCAGGCCCCCAAATCATCGTTGTCGCGTATATGAACTAGGTGAATCGTCATTGGTCTCAGGATTCAATTCGATTACGATTATGTCAGCAATTCAATTGGATTCGATATCATGCTGCATCATGATTCACTGCATCCTCAATTCTCACTATTACTGCACATGGCTACGTTTGCCAATGAATACAAGCAGTCAGATATATCAACTCGCTTTTTATTTTATCTGCTCCAAGAAAGCACACTTCCTGAATATAGCAAACATCAAACACAACTTAAAGGGATAGTTCACCCAAAAATTCAATTTCGGTCATTAATTCCTCACCTTCATGTCGTTCAAAACCCATAAGACCTTTGTTCGTCTTCGGAACACAAATGTAAGATATTTTTGATGAAATTGGCGAGCTCTCTGACCTAGTGCTGGGTGGCATACCGGTTCATACCGAATACATTTTTGTTATGATATGAATTTTTATTATACCGCAATACCGGTGTATGTCACTTAAATGACGTTCGGACACTGTTTGAGAGGGGTCCCTTTTCACTGTTGCACTGTGGTGAGGACACAGCTGAGATCGCATTACAGCGGAGAATTCAAACAACAGCGTTTAACGACGTTCACCACATGGCTCATATAGATCAGATACAGACCGGAGTGAGTGCGTTTAAGTTTTTTATGGGCATATTGCATATTCTCTAGTGCTCTAAACATGAACCAGCACTGTGTATGCGCACATAATCACGTCTTCTTCAAATTAAATCTATATGCAAATAAGGACACTCATACAGCCGTACATCTGATCATGAACGCGATGACACATGGGATCATTCTGATACACAGAAGACAATGATACAGACCGAAAATTCAAAGATAAATTGGCAAAAAAGTAACTATAAAAGTAACTGACGTGTGTCATTTGTTCAGAGACTAGTGCTATTATTAGTTGTTGTCTCCCCTCAGCATCATTTTGTGGGGTTTTGCAAACCTGTATTAATTCTAGTGTGGAATTATTCTACAATATTCACTCATCATGACAGTAAAATAGGGCATTCTGAGTCAATCTACTGCAGTATTTCCTCTCTCAATCAGTAGAAAATGTGGCTAACACCCAGTCATGCATGGGAAAAAAATTCTGTCATATAGGCCTACCACGAAACCGGTATAATTCAGAAAAATACGGTGATATAAATTTTTGGTCATACCGCCCAGCACTACTCTGACCCCTCCATAGACAGCAATATAATTAACACTTTCAAGGCCCAGAAAGGTAGCGAAAACATTGTTAAAATAGTCCATGTGACTCCAGTGGTTCAGCCTTAATGTTATGAAGCAACGAGAATACTTTTTGTGCGCAAAAACAAACAAAAATACTGACTTTATTTAAACATTTCTTTCTGGCCTGTGTCAGTCTCCTACACAGTTTACATGTAAAAACAGTACAGCTCCCGCGTCACCATCACACGCATGCGTCATGGTGCTCACGTGAACCGCATCGCTGCTGTAGAACTCGAAAGCGCTGCAACCATTAATTGACCATTAACTGTGTCGTGTAAACATGCACTGTCACTGACCGGTTGTAGCCGTGTTTATTTCTGCTGTTCGGCTGTTAGATTAATCCATGTCCTTTTTTATTCACAATCTCCTCATCGCTGGCAGGTGCAGCACTCACGTTCACATGTGTGCGTGTGTTCTGATGTCACAACCGAACACCACAGCAATGCAATTTGTTAAATTACTGGCTGTTTACTTGTCACTTGCAGCACTTCATCAAGGCATATGATAGGCTGTTTATGATCCAGGGACGGCGCACGCTTGAGGGTTGTAACTAAACATGTTGTTGTTTTATGTCTGTTTACATTATAATGCATTGAAGTGAAACCATCAAGCGTTATATTGAAAAAAAATTCTATCGTTATCGAAAAGCTCACCGATCCGTCGCTCTTGACCCTCTCGGCGGCCTCTATGGGGTGGTCCAGACTGGGTCTGCCCAGGTACACATCCTGTGTGTGCGAGTAGGACGACAGCAGCTCCAGCAAACTGGGCAGGATCACATAGTTATCATCATCCACGTGACAGAACCACCTGCAGAACAGACACGGGGAAGACAGACTGCACATGAAACCACTGCCTCTATAATATCTAATATCTTTAGAAGCCTGTTAATTACACTAATGTTCAAAACCATTAATGGAATCATTACAAATTTCAAAATGTAACTGAAAAGTCTCTTCTACTCACCAAGCCTGCATTTATTTGATCAAAAATACAGTAAAAACAGCAATATTGTGAATTTAAAAGAACTTTTCTATGTGAATATTTAGTAAAGTGTAATGTATTCCTGTGATCAAAGCTGAATTTATCATCATTACTCCAGTCTTCAGTGTCACATGATCCTTCACTAAACATTCTAAGATAATTTCTTCTTATTATCAGTGTTGAAAACGGTTTGTGCTGCTTAATATCTTTGGGGAAACTGTGATATATTTTTCAGGATTCTTTGATGAATAGTACATGTAAAATTATTATTTATTTTTTTAACTGTTCAATGGCAGTGTATCACAGTTTCCATAAAACATATTAAGCAGCACAAACATCAAACATTTACAACACTGATAATGATCAGAAATGTTTTTTGAGCAGCAAATCATCATATCAAAATGATTTCTGAAGGATCATGTGACATTGAAGACTGACGTAATGATGCTGAAAATTCATAACAGGAATACATATTATTGTCTAATTCATATTTCCCAATATTAGCCTTTCATTCATATTAGCATTCATCCATTAATTCGCAGCACATCATCAAGTATATATGAGGAGCTGTTTTGATCCAGCATGCATTCATCCATTAATTCGTGCATGCATTCATCCATTAATTCGTGCATGCATTCATCCATTAATTCATTCATCCATGCATTCATCCATTAATTCATTCATCCATGCATTCATCCATTAATTCATTCATCCATGCATTCATTCATTCATGCATTCATTCATTCATGCATTCATTCATTCATTCATTCATCATTCATTAATTCATCATTCATTCATTCATTCATTCATGCATGCATTCATTCATTCATTCATGCATGCATCCATTCATTCATGCATGCATTCATTCATTCATTCATCACATGCATCATTCATTCATTCATCCATTCATGCATGCATGCATCCATTCATGCATCATTCATCCATTCATGCATTCATTCATCCATTCATGCATGCATGCATACAACATTCATGCATGCATCCATTCATGCAAATCATCATATCATGCATCATGACATTCATGCATGCTGAAAATTCATGCATGTCATTGCATTCATTCATGCATGCATGCATGCATGCATGCATGCATGCATCCATTCATGCATGCATGCATGCATTGCATGCATCATGCATGCATGCATTCATGCATGCATCCATTCATGCATCCATTCATGCATGCATCCATTCATGCATCCATTCATGCATGCATCCATTCATGCATCCATCCATGCATGCATCCATTCATGCATGCATCCATTCATGCATGCATTCATTCATGCATCCATTCATGCATCCATTCATGCATGCATCCATTCATGCATGCATTCATTCATTCATTCATGCATGCATCATTCATGCGCCCATTCATTCATGCATCCATTCATTCATGCATCCATTCATGCATGCATCCATTCATGCATGCATCCATTCATTCATGCATCCATTCATTCATGCATCCATTCATTCATGCATCCATTCATTCATGCATTCATTCATTCATTCATGCATCCATTCATTCATGCATCCATTCATGCATCCATTCATTCATGCATTCATCCATTCATTCATGCATCCATTCATGCATCCATCCATGCATCCATTCATGCATCCATCCATTCATTCATTCATGCATTCATTCATTCATTCATTCATGCATCCATTCATGCATCATCATCATTCATCCATGCATTCATCCATCCATGCATGCATTCATTCATGCATTCATTCATGCATTCATTCATGCATTCATTCATGCATTCATTCATTCATGCATTCATTCATTCATGCATTCATTCATTCATGCATCCATTCATGCATCCATTCATGCATCCATGCATTCATGCATTCATTCATTCATGCATTCATTCATTCATTCATTCATTCATGCATTCATTCATTCATTCATTCATTCATGCATTCATTCATTCATTCATGCATAAAGCACTTTACAACTGCACCTGCAGACCAAAGTGCTGTACAATCAAGAGACACTTCATTGAAACAACACGCATCCTTTAAGACAACAACAACAACAAAAACACACAAGAGACTTATTTCAAAAACACTTTAAAAATCCCAACCTTTGGCATAAATGAATGAAATATCTGCTGATAAATGACTCCATGATGACTGTATGCCATGACGATTTCATGTTTTTTCCCGTTTAGTGGCATGATTCAAAATGTGACATACAAAGATGAACTCAACTTTTTTTGTGACTCGATGAACTTGTCATACTCCACAGACATCTTGCAGCACAGGGCTTGACGCGTGTGCGCCGCAGAGCAGTTGGTGTTGATGACGTTGAGTCCTTGAGGAGACAATGACAGACCCCTTATGGTTTTATGATATTGATGTTTTACACATTACATAACTTCACATGACACACTCCATGATGAAATGAGGTTCTTCTAACTAGGCATGGGTCAGGATGGTCGGCTAGTCGAGTTGTGAGATTTTATTATGGGATCTAGATTTTTTTCTCTTAATATTAAGCTGTAAAATGGATGACTATTTAAAAGGCACAACTGCAATACCTGTTTTCTGCCTGAGCTCCTTATCCTCCCCATCAGTGAAGATAAACGTCTGAAACAGAGAAAGAAACAATCTGCATGAGCCAGAGATGCAGTGACAAGAACTGTAAAACACTTGTGAGGCTGAAATCATATGTACACATTTTGGTCATTTTGGCCCCTTTGACCTAAATTATTTACTTCAAGTACCCACTGAGATTTGAAGTTAATATTTCAATAATTTCAATATTGTTTCAATATTCAATAATGTTCATTTTTTATTTTATGTTTTATTTTATTTTAAGTTTTTATATATATCTTCTATTTATTTCAGATAATGTTTATTTTATTTAATGTAACAAACGTTAAAACAGATAAAATAGTCTTTTTTTGTGTTTAATTTTAAAATAATAAAATCAATTACATTTTTCTTTTCAATTTTCATTTAATTTTCCAGTTTGGAAGGAAACCAACCTACAAATGGCTTTTATAGGTATAGGCTATACTGTGTGTGTGTGTGTGTGTGTGTGTACACTCCCCTAAAGGATTATTAGGAACACCATACTAATACTGTGTTTGACCCCCTTTCGCCTTCAGAACTGCCTTAATTCTACGTGGCATTGATTCAACAAGGTGCTGAAAGCATTCTTTAGAAATGTTGGCCCATATTGATAGGATAGCATCTTGCAGTTGATGGAGATTTGTGGGATGCACATCCAGGGCACTTAAGCTCCTGTTCCACCACATCCCAAAGATGCTCTATTGGGTTGAGATCTGGTGACTGTGGGGGCCATTTTAGTACAGTGAACTCATTGTCATGTTCAAGAAACCAATTTGAAATGATTCGAGCTTTGTGACATGGTGCATTATCCTGCTGGAAGTAGCCATCAGAGAATGGGTACATGGTGGTCATAAAGGGATGGACATGGTCAGAAACAATGCTCAGGTAGGCCGTGGCATTTAAACGATGCCCAATTGGCACTAAGGGGCCTAAAGTGTGCCAAGAAAACATCCCCCACACCATTACACCACCACCACCAGCCTGCACAGTGGTAACAAGGCATGATGGATCCATGCTCTCATTCTGTTTACGCCAAATTCTGACTCTACCATCTGAATGTCTCAACAGAAATCGAGACTCATCAGACCAGGCAACATTTTTCCAGTCTTCAACTGTCCAATTTTGGTGAGCTCGTGCAAATTGTAGCCTCTTTTTCCTATTTGTAGTGGAGATGAGTGGTACCCGGTGGGGTCTTCTGCTGTTGTAGCCCATCCGCCTCAAGGTTGTGCGTGTTGTGGCTTCACAAATGCTTTGCTGCATACCTCGGTTGTAACGAGTGGTTATTTCAGTCAAAGCTGCTCTTCTATCAGCTTGAATCAGTCGGCCCATTCTCCTCTGACCTCTAGCATCAAGGCATTTTCGCCCACAGGACTGCCGCATACTGGATGTTTTTCCTTTTCACACCATTCTTTGTAAACTCTAGAAATGGTTGTGCGTGAAAATCCCAGTAACTGAGCAGATTGTGAAATACTCAGACCGGCCCGTCTGGCACCAACAACCATGCCACGCTCAAAATTGCTTAAATCACCTTTCTTTCCCATTCTGACATTCAGTTTGGAGTTCAGGAGATTGTCTTGACCAGGACCACACCCCTAAATGCATTGAAGCAACTGCCATGTGATTGGTTGATTAGATAATTGCATTCATGAGAAATTGAACAGGTGTTCCTAATAATCCTTTAGGTGAGTGTATATGTCATAAGTAATTGTATGTCACAAATTGTATGTCATTGTTAATATTCCAGTTAAGTACCAATATACCATCCCATAATACCTGAAACACTTGTCAGTTTTTAACATAAAATTAACAGGATATTTTTACAGTGTAATGAAGAGTAAACAAAGACATCATTTTCAGTTTTGGATGAACTATTGCTTTTTAAAGGGTCAGTTCACCCAAAAATGAAAAAATGTGGCTCTTCCAAGCTTTATAATGGCAGTGAATTGTTGCCTTGTTTTTGAAGTCCATAAAAGTGCATCTATCCATCATATAACTGCTCCGCACGGCTCCGGGGGTTAATAAAGTCCTTTTGAAGCAAAGTGGTGCATTTGTGTAAGAAAAATATCCATATTTAAAACTTTATAGACTAAAATAACTAACTTCCGGCGGATTGCCGTATGCATCGGTTTACGGCGAAAGAGTAACCCTTGACTGTTTAACCCTTGACGCATTCGTATTGACGAACGCAGACGTGCAGAGGATGGAGCAAAACAAAACGTAGCGTCGGGGCTTACTCTTTTAGCGCAAGTCGACTTGCGTACCACTGACCGCCAGAAGCTCGTTATTTTAGTCTATAAAAATTTAAGTATGGATATTTTTCTTACACAGATGCACCACTTCGCTTCAGAAGGCCTTTATTAACCCCCCGGAGCCATGTGGAGCAGTTATATGATGGATAGATGCACTTTTATGGACTTAAAAAATGACAACCATTCACTGCCATTATAAAGCTCGGAAGAGCCAGGACTTTTTTAATATAACTCAGATTGTATTCGTCTGAAAGAAGAATGTCATATACACCTAGGATGACTAATTTTCATTTTTGGGTGAACTATCCCTTTAAGTTCTCACTTAGGGTCACATTCACAACACTGCAAATGAAAGGGATTCTTTGATATTTTGATACATCCTGAGTTGCACTTTGGAAAACTCCTGAACAAAGCCACTGTAGAATGTCTAAGATTGTTTTTGCCAGCGTTGAGGATTAAAGCTTTCCAATGAGTGCATGACGTTTCCAACAAAATGAAGTTTGTGTGTGCATGTAATTATCATTTGAAGATGTTCCTTTAACCTTTTTCAGAAAGTGTAACTAAAAAACAGCTAAAAGTAGCAGGTTATTCAAGTAGAAAGTCATATAAGGAAAAAGGTTGAGGAGTGGACTTTGTCCCAAAGTCTGGGCATTGCAAATCTAATAGGGAAAGAATGTTTCTTCTGGCATGAGCTGGCACCTACCAAACACACAATCTAGCTTTATGAGCGAAGTGGAGTTCTTGAAATTTCTCCTGGGCATTTTGGCCCTTTGTGCAATGGCAAAACAATGGTGCTATACTGCTTTACAGGTTAAGTTAATCTTGGGGGCCCCCTTGGGCCCCACTCGGCACTCTGGAGAGGCCTCAGGAAGGGGGAGAGTCTACTGCCCTGCTGTCTTTGGCAGTCAAGTAAACGTACTTGGATGAAAGCAAACACACGCTGTCTTGTGTCTGTGAGTCTCAGGTTGCTGAGGAACTTCCTCTTCCAGGGGGCCCAAGGGGCACCAAAGCTAAACCCCCCGTTAACCACCCACACACCAGGCACGCCGCCAGGAGCAGCTGCCACACTTCCTCCTCACAGGTTTACACTGACCACGGTGTGTATTAACACCTTTAAACATAACTGGCCAACTGCAGGGCTCTCCAAAATGGCATGCACAGGTCCAGAGGAGCAATAAAGCCCACATGAAATGGAACGTCTGCCTATTGCATACAATTTTTTGGACCTTGTAATATTCAATCAAAATGTAATAAAACCGATCTTCCAGTGAAACAACAGACTTCCCTCTGGTTATAATTTAGTTCTTTTAAACTCCGCCCATTTCTTACAATTGACTGTTCGCAAAGACCCGCCCCCTTTAGTTAATGTTGCTTCTCACGTAGACAAAACGCACATCGCGGAACAACAAGGACACTGACAACACGCCGACAGACAGGATAGAGCAAGTTACTTTTTGATATGAAATCAAATTTTTTAATTTAAGAAATTTAAACAATAAATGTACCGTTTTGTAGCTCTTTAATGTGTCATGATCGCTGTAGCGCCTCAGTTAAAGCTGCTCGTGAACCGATCATCTCTTCCTTCACATTGATAAGCATCAAATAAAACATTCCTTTCTGTCCTTCTCGTGTTTTTTCTCTGTTCCCTGCTGGCTCTCGCTGTTTTGTTTTGTCTAGTGTTTCGTCTCTTCTCTTCTCTGACTGCTGCTCTGCTGGACTCAACAACAAATACTGAAAATACTGAAATGGAATTGATTAACTGGTCAATCAGCGCAATCGACAAGATTTTCTCACTAAGGAAGGGTGCCCGGGAGAACCCACCTGCCGGACGGGACCTTTGCCGCAGGAGTGCGTGAGGGACGCATGGAACAACTGGCAAGTCCTGTGCCTGGAGGCTCTGTCCGTGGAGGATGCGGAAGATTTATACATGATTGGATATTGATGGCGGGTTCCAAGGCTTTGGAATTGCCCTGACCTATCGGAAGATTGGTAAGACAGCTGCAAGCAAATTCACCCAGCCGCTGTCTGTGGAAATTAAGGAATGCGTTTTAATTTAAGAAATTAGATCAGAAAGTGATAGGAAAGGAATTTACTGCGTTTTGTAGCTCTTTAATGTGTCATGATCGCCATGAGGCTAGCGCTCATGTTAAAGCTGCTCGAATGAACCGATCTGATTGATTGATTATTCGGACATACCGAAGATCATCAAATGGATTAAAAATAATAAATTGTAATGACCTAATCAACTAGCCCAACGAACCTCACTTGGTCCCTATGTTGTTGGGAGGTCAGCCGGGCAGCTGTCTGCTATCTTTCCTGTGCACTGCCTTATCTCCCTTCAAGGACAAACCATAGAACTGAACTCGAAAACATCTGAGTTATGGCTAACATTCTCACACAAACAATCTCAGACTCACTGCACCATACACAACCTACATTCCCACCCCCTCCAACCGTCTGCCTGTTTATCTATCTCCTCTCCACTCCATACAAAAATCCCATCACGTGACCACGTTACTGTGTCATGTTTATGTTTATGTTTTGTTGTGTTTGCTATGTAATGCTTGCAATTGCATTCTTGTATTTCTGGAGAGCGAGGGCGGCGCCTGAATAATAATCGGCTGCGCCCGGAGGCTTGCTCAAACTTCATTTCGTTATACTGTACTTGTACATGTGTTGCCGAATAAACTTCAACTTCAACATGAATGAACACTAGAAAAAATGTTGTTTCATGCGGAAAGACGTCCGTACACACCGTTTTTTCAAGTTCAAGTCTACCGACATTAATCTACTAACTCTCCTGACTGCTTTGTCGGATGGCAGATTCGGCGATGGGATTGGTCAGATCGTCTGTCAATCAATCTTGTGGCGAAGGGTGAATTAACTCAAGCTCGCATTCAGTTCTACTTCCATTTCATTTTAAATGCACAATAGAGATTATCGACCAATAATATACATTTCTTTAATCTTACTGGTATTGGCTGATATTGTATATTTAACTGCTCATTTCTTGTTTTTACATGCAGATAATCATTGCCATCCTCTAATGCTTAAAATTAATCTTTAAAACATTTTAATAATTGAATAACACTGTTAAATGTAATTTTTAGGTAATCTTAAAATCAATATAAAATGTTCATACTTTTTACATTTTAATGTTGTGAAGAATTCACTTTAAAATGATTAGTTTTAGCTTTTAATACACATTTTTTATTCATTTACACAATATTTTATAGACTTTTTCAAACCATAAAAATACTTATTGGTATCTTATCAATATTCCACATAATATTTAGGAGTGTGATGATATGTCGATCAAATGACTAAATTATATAATGTATTGATGTAGTAGTAGACGAATACACCGCTTCCCTACCTGTTCCTTGGCTTTGGACACCCAGGTCTGGGACAGGAGCTGCAGTCTGGACTTGTGATACTTCCTGGTGGTCTTAATGGCAATAAAAATGTCTCTCAAATCCAAAGAGTCTTTGGAACGCGACCCAGGGGGGTTGGCATGTGCAGCGTCCCCCTCTAACATCCTCTGTGGGTCCTGCAGTCGGCCTCCGGGAGGAAGTGGGTGAATGAAACTACCATCATTGGCATCACGACTTCCTTGGCCGGGGTTCCCGTAGAGGTCATGTCTGCGTCCGGCTCCAGCGGGCTTGGCGCGGGGTCGCGGTTGGGGCAGATCTGCCTGACGCTGCGGAGGTTGTAAGGAGGGAATAAGGAGCACCAGTAGGGCACAAAATGCCAGGGAAAGCAGGAAGCAGATTTTGTTGGTTCCGACATGAGATAAGTGCATTCTTCCTGTCTCAACACCAGCTCAACCGCCCGCGCCTGCCTGACTCGCTGCAACAGCGCCCATCTTCACTGCATCACTGCGGACCCTATGTGAACAAAACCACACGTACATAACACATTTTCATTAAATTAAATATCTCAATAAATTTTCGTAATTTCTTATCCACTTTCTTAATGAATAATGATTCTCTAAACATGAACATTATCAAATAGGGTTGGGAATCACCACAATATGATATTATCATGATTCCTAAGCCACGATACAAATGTTATCACGACCCCTAAGCCACGACATGATATTATCACTATACGATATTATCACGATTCCTAAGCCACGATACGATATTATCATGAAACGATATTATCACGTTACAATATTATCATGATACAACGTTATCATGATACGATATTATCAAGATACGATATTATCATGATACAATATTATCACGATTCCTAAGTCACGATACGATATTATGATGATACGATTTTATCATGATGCCTAAGTCCCGAATGCGATATTATAACGATTCCTAAGCCACGATACAATATTATCACAATTCCTAAGCCACGATACTATATTATCATGATACGATATCACAGTTCCTAAGCCATGATACGATGTAATCATGATACGATATTATCACAATTCCTAAGTCACGATACGATATTATCATGATACGATATTATCATGATGCCTAAGTCCCTAATATGATATTATAACGATTCCTAAGCCCACGATACGATATTATCACAATTCCTAAGCCACAATACGACATTATCAAGATACGATATTATCATGATACAATATTATCACGATTCCTAAGTCACGATACGATATTATCATGATACGATTTTATCATGATGCCCAAGTCCCGAATACAATATTATAACGATTCCTAAGCCACAATACAATATTATCACAATTCCTAAACCACAATACGATGTTATGATACGATATTATCACAATTCCTAAGCCACGATACGATGTTATCATGATACGATATTATCACAATTCCTAAGCCACGATACTATATTATCACACTACAAGATTATCACAATATGATATTATCATGATTCCTAAGCCACTACAAGATTATCACAATATGATATTATCATGATTCCAAGCCACAATACTATATTATCACACTACAAGATTATCACAATATGATATTATCACGATTCCTAAGCCACGATACTATATTATCACGCCTAAGCCAAGATTAATCACTATATACGATATGATCACGATTCATAAGCCACAATACGATATTATCATGAAACGATATTATCACGTTATAATATTATCACGATACAACGTTATCATGACACAATATTATCATCATTCGATATTTTCCCGATACAATATTATCACAATTCCTAAGCCACAATACGACATTATCAAGATACGATATTATCATGATACAATATTATCACGATTCCTAAGTCACGATACGATATTATCATGATACGATATTATCATGATGCCTAAGTCCCGAATACGATATTATAACGATTCCTAAGCCACGATACAATGTTATGATACGATATTATCACTATTCCTAAAATACGATACGATGTTATCATGATACGATATTATCACAGTTCCTAAGTCCCGATACGATGTTATCATGATACAATATTATCACAATTCCTAAGCCACGATACGATGTTATCATGATACGATATTATCACAGTTCCTAAGCCACGATACGATGTTATCATGATACGATATTATCACAATTCCTAAGGCACGATACTATATTATCACACTACAAGATTATCACAATATATTATCATGATTCCTAAGCCACGATACAATATTATCACGACGCCTAAGCCACGACATATTATCACTATACGATATTATCACTATACGATATTATCACGATTCCTAAGCCCACGATACGATATTATCAAGATACGATATTATCACAGTTCCTAAGCCACGATACGATGTTATCATGATACGATATTATCACAGTTCCTAATCCACGATACGATGTTATTATGATACGATATTATCACAGTTCCTAAGCCACGATACGATGTTATCATGATACGATATTATCACAGTTCCTAAGCCACGATACTATATTATCACACTACAAGATTATCACGATATGATAATATCGCAATACCTAAGCCACATTTTTTTTTTTATAGAAATTAGTTGTTTGCACATTTAAATGTTTGCACACTCAATTCAATGGGTTTATTTTTACAATACATGTTAAGCAGTTTTTACAAAGAACAATTTTACTAACACCTTAATTAACAAGTCAAAGGTGACAGTTTATGCTCCTTTTCATTCATGAAATTTATGTAAATCATATTAATGGTTTAGGAAGATGCATAAATTTGCCATTAAAAGGGTACAACTTGGATGCTAGATAGTCTAAACAATAACACAAAGAGAGAGAGATTCGTGATTTATCGATTTTTTTGCCCCAGCCCTATTATCAAAACAAATCTGCCAAGCTCTTTAGATGTACAAAACACACAGATTCTTTTATTCCCCCCAAAGCATATTGTGCAATCCAATGAAAGCATATGCATTCAGTTTCATTTTGGCACTGGCAAGTATCTGTCAACCCTAATAACAGCCTTAGCCATCAATGCAAGCCATTTCCTGTCTTCTATTTTCAGAGTTGAACTGATACCTCAAGCAGTCACAGATGTGGACGCTGAAAGCTGCAGTGTCGGCATGAAATCATATTCATACTCAAGATCAGCTGAAACTTTCCTAAATGTGACACAGCTGATTCCTCAGTGCCAACAGAAACAACACTTAAAGTTAGGGTAGGCAATTTCGGGGAGGCTAGCAATAACAAGCTAGCTTTGAAAACACAAGATCCCACCATCCCTTCAGAGCGTCTCCAAAGCCACGCCTCCTCAAACACAAATGCGCACAGCAGAGTCTGCAAAGTGTATGAGACAAGATATGGCTTTAAATTACCTCATATCTCAAAGCACATAACATTACAATAATAATAAACGTAAACAACTTACTAAGCTCAGTTGTACTGATGCATTCACACCAGACGTGAATGCTGCGAATAAATCACGCTATTCACGCGGACGCTTGAACATTATGAGTGTACTCGCTTCATTCGCGCGTGACATTCACTAAACAACAGAAGTGAATTCGCATCATGGGAGGGGCTTCTGCCAGGCGGCTCGTCTCATTGCGAAATGGCTGACATGGATTGTTTTAAAAAATACGGCGAAAAAAACTCAATTTGACGGCTTTAACTAGCTTTTAGTCTCAATAAGGTGAATTCAGAGTGATTGGGACACTCACTTCCAAGTCATGTCAATGGCAAAAAGTGTCCCAATCACTCTATGTATAGCTCAAATTGAGTAAAGAGTGTTTTTTACAACTTACCAGATTGTCCGACCTCCTCACAAACTTTCTTCCAAGCAAGATTCTTTTTATTTATTTAGCCTATATATAAAGTATGAAGATGTACCGTACAGCTCCAGGTATCCACACATGATTTTGTCCTTATTGTTGTCACTACTAGAGCAAGCTCCTGATTGGTTAACGCGGTGCGAATATCCGCCAAAGTTCAGATTTTTAAACTGGCATGATTCATGGCACAGAATGTCTATTTGCGCCTTTGTATCGATTTAACATGTAAATCACTCGCGCTTATCTCTTCATTCGCGTCTGGTGTGAAATACACTCACCTAAAGGATTATTAGGAACACCATACTAATACTGTGTTTGACCCCCTTTCGCTTTCAGAACTGCCTTAATTCTACGTGGCATTGATTCAACAAGGTGCTGAAAGCATTCTTTAGAAATGTTGGCCCATATTGATAGGAGAGCATCTTGCAGTTGATGGAGATTTGTGGGATGCACATCCAGGGCACCTGAAGCTCCTGCTCCACCACATCCCAAAGATGCTCTATTGGGTTGAGATCTGGTGACTGTGGGGGCCATTTTAGTACAGTGAACTCATTGTCATGTTCAAGAAACCAATTTGAAATTATTCAAGCTTTGTGACATGGTGCATTATCCTGCTGGAAGTAGCCATCAGAGAATGGGTACATGGTGGTCATAAAGGGATGGACATGCTCAGAAACAATGCTCAGGTAGGCCGTGGCATTTAAACGATGCCCAATTGGCACTAAGGGGCCTAAACTGTGCCAAGAAAACATCCCCCACACCATTACACCACCACCACCAGCCTGCACAGTGGTAACAAGGCATGATGGATCCATGTTCTCATTCTGTTTACGCCAAATTCTGACTCTACCATCTGAATGTCTCAACAGAAATCGAGACCAGGCAACATTTTTCCAGTCTTCAACTGTCCAATTTTGGTTAGCTTGTGCAAATTGTAGCCTCTTTTTCCTATTTGTAGTGGAGATGAGTGGTACCCGGTGGGGTCTTCTGCTGTTGTAGCCCATCCGCCTCAAGGTTGTGCGTGTTGTGGCTTCACAAATGCTTTGCTGCATACCTCGGTTGTAACGAGTGGTTATTTCAGTCAAAGTTGCTCTTCTATCAGCTTGAATCAGTCGGCCCATTCTCCTCTGACCTCTAGCATCAACAAGGCATTTTCGCCCACAGGACTGCCGCATGCTGGATGTTTTTCCCTTTTCACACCATTCTTTGTAAACCCTAGAAATGGTTGTGTGTGAAAATCCCAGTAACTGAGCAGATTGTGAAATACTCAGACCGGCCCGTCTGGCACCAACAACCATGCCACGCTCAAAATTGCTTAAATCCCCTTTCTTTCCCATTCTGACATTCAGTTTGGAGTTCAGGAGATTGTCTTGACCAGGACCACACCCCTAAATGCATTGAAGCAACTGCCATGTGATTGGTTGATTAGATAATTGCATTAATGAGAACTTGAACAGGTGTTCCTAATAATTCTTTAGGTGATATATATATTAGTGCTGTCAAACGATTAAATCACATCCAAAATAAAAGTTTGCGTTTATATAATATATATGTGTGTACTGTGTAAAATTATTATGTATATATAAACACACACATGCATGTATATATTTAAGAAAAATTATATTTATATATAAATTATATAAATATATAGACATGTAAATATTTCTTAAATGTATGTGTGTGTGTGTGTGTATTCAAATATACATAGTCATTATACACAGTACACACACATATGTAAACAAACTTTTATTTTGGATGCGATTAATCGTTTGTCAGCCCTAATATAAATCATTCTGCCAGAATTAATATTGAAATGGTTCATACTTATTACGCATTTTGTTTAGATTATGAAGTTTTAAAGATGTAACATTTAATATTTTTGTAATTAATCTCCATGTTTTACGATGGAAAATGTGTCTGGGACAAGAGTAAAACAATAATGAAATCTTAAATAAATAAAAAAAGTTGACATTTATAGAACACAAAGAAATATTTTTTAACAAATAATCAACAATTAGGACACAATATGATACTTATTATATCTGCCATGGTAACGTTACCATCTCCAACAAAAATCATATTATTACCACGGTACGTTACTTTATATTAGTGTAAAAGTAATTTCAGGCAGTGACCTGCTCTAAAGGTTTCATTTATTTTCGAGGCATTTGTTCTGTGGTGAAAGTTCACACAAACCGCACAAAGGTCAAATAAAGGCATTCAACTTGTAAAAATAAAGTTTGTAAACAAAAGCGCGTTTTGCTCCGATAGGAACCAGTCACGGAATGAAGAGTCTCTTACCGACAGCGATCAGACGGTTGGACGGGATTCGGACGAGTGCGCTCGTCATCCTCGGGACTTTTAAACAAATAAACCCGTCGGATCGGTAAAGATCACGCCACGCTGAAGTCACGAGAAAGCGACAGCACTGCTGGCGATCTTTGTGCGTCCTCGTCGAGTAAAGTCAGCTCGAGTCGTCCAGATGCAGCGCTTATTGTTCCTGCTTTGACTTCTTCGCTTGATGCTTCTCCAGCTAGCGTTACTTACCCCGATGTTTTATTTCACAGTTCCTCCCATGGCGCTGCAGCTCTCCTGTGAATCGCTGCTGCTGTGTTGTGCTGTTTCTGATGGCCTCTGTGACTGACTGTGCTTTGCCAAACATTACTAGCAACTACATTGTCCTTTCTGTATCTGCATGTCTCGGTGCCAAAGGCTTTGAAAACCACCAGCGCCCTCTGGCGGATCACCATCACGGCGTCACAATGTCCACAACTGGGATAGAATCGATTTATTTATAATAATAATAATAATAATAATAATAATAATAATAATAATAATAATAATAATAAAAGACATTGATATAAATTGCTCGTTCTGTCGTCTCCAAACTAAAGATTTGTCTCATTTACTTACCTAAGAATCTCTGGAAAAAACATTTTTAATAGTTTTGTAGTATGATTCCTTCCTGATATCTCA
>CM031954.1:22387626-22485126 GCA_018749465.1 Paracanthobrama guichenoti
GAATCTCCTCGAGCGTTCCTGTACTGTGCTCCTGATGTTCTGGGCTTGTTTTCCTCCAGTAAAGCACATGCCGTACCAGGCCGAGTTCCTCATAGAGCGGAGAGAGATTGAGAAGGTGCTTCCTGCGGATGTTCAAGAGGAGATTCAAAAGGACATTCAGCATCTGTGGGGAACCAGCCGGCTGGATTTCGTGAACATTACCTCTGCTCTGGACAGGGGCGGCCGCGTCCCCCTTCCTCTTCCAGGATATTTTGAGGGGTAGGGCTACAGAGCAGCTCTTAATAGCTACTATCATTAGTAGTATTATTAATATTACAACAACTACTAGCTTTCAAAAGAAGCTTTGATGTGATGACTGACTGTTTTGTTTAATGGAAAATTATTATTATTGTTATTATTATTATTATTATTATGTTGTTGTTGTTGTTAAAATTATTATAATTTTTACCAATTATTATTGAGTATAATAATAATAATAATAATAATAATAATAATAATACTAACAGCAACAATAATAATTATTATTATTATTATTATTACATAATTACTATATAGTTATTATATAATAATACTATTGATATTATTATTAGTATGATGTTGTTGTTAAAATTATTATAGATGTTACCAATTATTATTAGAGTATATATTATACTAAATAACAATAATAATATTTTTATATTATTATTTATATTTTTTAATTAATTAATTAATTAATGTATTTATTTATTGCTTAATATTTAGGCATTTGCTTTGTCAGTATTTTTGTCTGGTATATATGATTATATGACATAATTATAATAATAATAATATTTATATTATTATTGTATTATTATTAATTCATGAATGTATCTATTTATTTTTTGCTATCTATTTATTTGTGTCTTGTATATATTATTATATTACATAATATTATTATTATTATTATTAATTTAATTATTAATTAATTAATTAATTAATTATGCTTACTATTCAGGTATTTCTTTTTATCACTTTCTCAGTCAATATTTTTCTGTACTTGAGATTTGCAATATCGCTTTCATAAGATATTAAGATTTGTTTTCAGAGATTATATCTTGAATTATTTTTCTTACCCCTTTGGCAAATTCTGGGCAAAGTTTACAGGACAAAATAAACTTATTACATATAATCTAAAAACAAAACTGTAAGCCAAGACAAATACTGGTTAAGAGAATGATCTGCAGTGCAGAAATATACATTTTGCATTGAATTGCTGACCACAAACTTAAAGGGATAGTTCATCCTAAAATATCTGTGAATTCTGTCATCATTCTCTCACCATCATGTCGTTCCAAACCTATAAGACCGTGGTTAATCTTCTAAACACAAATGAAGACATTTCATTTTTAATGAAACCTGTAGAGGCTCCTGTACCTCAATTGAAAGTCCAGGTAGCCAAAAAGATCCTAAAGGCATGATAAAACGAATCAAAATCAAAAAATGAATTAAAAATATTTGTGTTTTGAAGATGAACTAAGGCCTTACAGGTCTGGAACAGCATGAAGGTGATCCAATGTGACAGAATTGACTTATCTTACCTTATTTTGCCACATGTCTCTGTGTTTGTCTCAGTGTGTATGTGAAACTGGGTTCAGACCGGCCCTTTTCCAAATGCATGCTGAGCCTGGAGACGGCGGAGCAGCAGAGGCAGTGTGAGGCTGGAGGGAAGATCAGCGGAGACTGCACCACCTGCACAAACCCCATCAACTGCATAACCTGGTGCAAAACTGTCCTGGTGAGACACAACACATGGTGCTCTGTGTAATGGATAGCTCACCTTCATCCTTACATATTGTTTTATACCTTTCACCCCATAGTGGGATCTGTCCAAGCCTGTTCCTCCTGCCCCGGTCCCTACCATGGGTTCAGGTGTCCTGGTGTGGGGTGGAGAGTTCAGTCCTCCAGAGTCTCCGCCCGACAGAGATTTCCTCCCCGACTACATATTCACCGTCATCATTCCCTTCGCTCTGGCTTTGATCCTCTGTCTCATCCTGGCCTACATCATGTGCTGTAGGAGAGAGGGAGTGTATGTGCGCTTCACAGATTCACAGTTTGTGATGCTAACGCTGTTTGAATGACCATTTCACGTTTCCTTTTCTCTTTGTCCTTGTTATTGCAGCCTGAAACGAAATGCCAAGACCCCTGAGTAAGTACCCTATACCGTATCACCTCATGTCACTTTACGGGAACTGGCTTTTGTTTAAGGAAAGACACTGTTTTTCAGGCACTGGGTTAATTTGGAGATTTTAGGCTATTTTGCTTCCAATAACGTCTTCTTTCAGACTAGTGGATACATATTTAAGTGTTTATCTCATTACACTTCATATAATAGATTTCAGTTACAATGCTTATCTTTTTAAGGCTGTTTTCTCAAAGTGAGTCTTTTCACTTTTCAGCGCTTTACATACACTTTACAGTTTTATTCCTATCTATGCCAATCAAGCATAACATTATGACCGCTGAGGTGAATAACACAGATTATCTCTTCATCACGGCTCCTGTTAGTGGGTGGGATATATTAGGCAGCAAGTGAACATTTTGTCCTCAAAGTGTTAGAAGCAGGAAAAATGGCCAAGTGTAAGGATTTGAGTGAGTTTGACAAGGGCCAAATTGTGATGGCTAGATGACTGGGTCAGAGCATCTCCAGAACTGCAGCTCTTGTGGGGTGTTCCCGGTCTGCAGTGGTCAGGATCTATCAAAAGTGCTCCAAGGAAGGAACAGTGGAGAACCGGCCACAGGGTCATGGGCGGCCAAGGCTCATTGATGCACATGGGGAGCGAAGGCTGGCCCGTGTGGTCCGATCAAACAGACGAGCTACTGGAGCTCAAACTGCTCAAGAAGTTAATGCTGGTTCTGATAGAAAGGATGTCATAATGTTATGCCTGATCAGTGAATATTCTGAAGGTTTTTACACAGCGGTTTGTTCATATATCATTTAATTGGTTCATATAATATTTTATTCCTAAAAAAAATGGTGAAATTAAAAAGGTCATTGCAGCTATTCATCTCAAAATTGTGAGATATAAACTTGCAATTGCTAGAAAAAATGTCAGAATTGTGAGATATAAAGTCGCAATTACCTTATTCCGTGGCAGAAACAATCTTCCATAATAGAAACCGCTAATATGTCAACAAAATGAAACAAGAATGTTGAACCTGGCTTTTATCCAATGTTCAGATTTCTGTTCTGGAAATGTATGCAAATTAGTTCATATTTAACTAAATAATGCCACATTTGCATATTTTAATGTACTGTCATTAACCAACTGGGGAAAAATGGTTATATCCATTAGTAGAATTATTTTATCCTATTCACATGTGGTGTCTTGCCTTAAAGGGGTAGTTCACCCCAAAATGAAAATTCTGTCATCCACAAAAGAAGATATTTTGAAGAATATGGGTAACCAAACAGTTGATGGACCCCATTGACATCCATACTATAGAAGTCAATGGGGTCCATCAACTGTTTGGTTACCCATATTCTTCAAAACATCTTCATAGCATACTTCCCTTTCTTCCTGTCTCAGTCTCCAGCTGTACCATCACCACACCATCCAGGGTAACGCCAGCGAGCTGCGGAGGATGGCCGGCGGTGACAGGCTCACCGTGGATCCGCCTCGGCAGTGCCTTCAGCCCCTCCTCATGGCGGAGCAGGCGATGGCGGAGCGCTGAGAAACAAAAGATGTTTTTACTTTCACTATTTGTTTCTTGCTTTTGTGTGTCTTTGAGAAATACTTCACCCAAAAAAGAAAATTCACCCACTAATTCACCCCTATGAATTATGCTGCTGTTGCTTTTCATGAAACACAAAAGCAGAAATTCGGAGAAATCCTCTACAGCTCTACAGACGACACAGAGCACTAAAAACAGCCCACATGAGTCATGCTGTGCAGTGATTTAAAGTCTTTATGTGAGGAACAGAATAAAACAGGGTCTGTTCTTCATGTGATGCTTTGCTTCATAAGTCATATGGATTGTTTTGGTAAGGACCATGAATATTACTGTCAGTTTGCATTTGTCAAATCATGGTTTAACCCTCTGGTAGTCTTCAGTCACTTTAGATTTTAAATTTTGTTTTGCAGTATTTCAATATGAATATGCAATAACACAAACACATGTTTTCATGGTTATGGGGACTTTCCATATAGACAATTATTTGTATACTGTACAAACTGTATATTCTCTCTCCTTACACTAACCCCACCCCTAAACCTGCCCATCACACAAAACTTTCATTTTCACAAAATCATTTTCACATTTTCTAAAAAACATCTTTTAGTATGTCTATTAATCAATTTCCCTTGTGGGACCGCTGGCTTGTCCCCACAATGTAATATAAACCTGTAGACACACACACACACACACACACACACACACACACACACACACACACACACACACACACACACACACACACACACACACACACACACACACACACACACACACACACACTATGATTACCATAGGAAATACAAAGATAAAGAGACTTTTTAGGGGAAATATACAAATGAATATACAATATTAAAAATTATTTTAAAAATATGGTCAATGGTCATAATATATGATTTTCTTTTTCTTCCACCAGATGGCACAAATCTTTCATTTGAAATGCATTTGCTTTATTTAGGCTATCACTGTACTGTATTAACACCAGAGGGTTAAAAAGTATTGATGCTGATGCTGATCCAGGATCAGTTAATTCCCCTCTATCAACAATTTAATGGAAACATGATCCCTATTTGGAGTTTGCATCAGTATCTGTCACTCTTACATCAACTATAAGATTGTATGCAGTGTAAAATATGGTTTGATGTGAAATAAATAAATGAATAATGATGAACGGCCTGATAAGTGCGTTCTTCTTCCTGTGCTTTAAAGTCCCAGTGAACCGGAAGTAGCAGTGAGTTTTCTTCAGTGCTGTGACGTATTTCCAAGTGAAAGGGAATATTGAACAGAGGGCAGGGTTTGACTTCAGCGCTCCTCCTCTCCATCTCTCGCTCATAGCAGACTAACGGCTGGAGGGGGCGTGGTTACGCATTTTCAAACCTAAGCCGTCAAACTGACATCATCTGAGAAGGAACGCCGTTTCCAGACCGGAAGTTACTTTTCAGATTTTGATTAAAGATTACCGCGACAAACTATTTTTTTCTGTGTATTAACTTGCACGGATTAATTGTTCACCCTAAGACCTTTATTTTGATTTCATGAGGACTTTAACATACCGATACGGTGTCGACGCTGCACTGCCATCTATCGATGTGGGTTTATGAGTTTATGTAAATTACACTGATAGGGAGTTTAAGACACAGTTATTCATTTCCTTACCTGTCATCAAATGTATGCTGTATCAAGATTTACGCTGTCTTCTGGAGCCCGAGTCTGCACAGTAGAGAGCATGAAGCGGAGCCGCGGTATAGGCCCCGCCCACACTCCCATAGAATCACAGATCGGTTAGCATATATTTATGCTATTAGCCCTATTCGGACGGTAATTGTTTCTCGTGGGGTCGTAAGGTATTTTCATCATTTACAGGGATTTTATTGCCGTCCGAATCCAGAATGTCAGTGTTTTTCTCCCACCACCCGGGTACAAATCCCCGGCCGAATTTCCTTCTGACAAACACCAAGGTCGTGCGGTGATTTAATTGCTGTCCGAAACCACATCTCTGAGTTTTCAAGAAGAGATCGCTTCAAAATTCACTGGTTTACATCCTTTTTGACCCCTGCGGAGCACCGTACGGTTGCGCTTCGCTGTAATTTGGATGCATTTTAAAGATCTAGCCTACACTTTTATTACTGAAATGCTGGAAAGTATTTACAAGAATAATCTTTCATCACAGTTTCGAGAAAGAGAAGAAAAACACGTAAACATTTGAAATGAGCCGTTATTACGGCAGTAATTGACGTTATAGGTTAAATTTGCAGCACTGTATTAACTTATTTCCGCTCATTTCCACATTTTTAAAATGACATCTTCCTATTTTTAAACAGGAGATTTAAATAAACAACTAATAACTTCCTATTATTAAATTAAACATGATTTTATCCTTCTTATTCCAAGCATATGACATTTTTACAGCAGACAATCACGTGAGCAGTGTTCCAGGTGCGCAGGACCACAAAACTCACTCCCGCACCGTGAATAAATCGCCATCCGAATGCACGAGTTTTATCACTGAGGTGGCATGCAACTTTTATTTTTACAGATGTCCACATGAGAAACAATTACCGTCTGAATAGGGCTTTAAACTGCAATTCATCGACTGGCCACTAGAGACAGGCTCCAGAAGGGAGCAGAATCTCATTGAGCTCCATGTTAAAATGCCCAACTTTACAGCAGAAAAAAACATGTTTACAGCCTGGGACAAATTGTGGTTTTGGTCTATACGGCTAATATGACAACTGTGAGGGGGGTGAATTTTTTATAACTATAAATTAAATAATCCATTTAAATTATATTAAGCCTTAAAGTTCTGCATAATTAAGGGCGTGGCCACTTGAGTGACAGGTGGATTGCTGCTGCTGTCTGTTAGTCCACCCACGTCCTGCCTCTTTGCCCATTTTCTGTTATCCGGGAGTGACGCGCTGCCAAGATGACGATGGCCGGCTCCGCCCACTTTTGGGCTTCAGAAATGCTCTTCAGAAACCTCGGGAGATGTCACGGACCACGGACACTGCTTTTTTATAGTCTATGTTCACGTCCCATTCGATTACATGGAGAGGGCAGGGTTTATGACCTATACTGCATCTAGCCACCTGGAGGCGATTCGAAACACATTGGCTTCACTTTTCTGGACACATTTGCTTCAAACCAAATTAAACTTCAAATGCATTTCTTCCAAAGATGTTTTCTGTTTGGTTTTAGTCATGTCGGGGCTGTGACGACATGATTGACAGCTCTTTTTTTACAGTCTATGCTTCAGACCTTTTCTTCTTCCTCTGCTATATATTCGAGTTATCGAACAATGAAAAGTAGTCAGGAATCACTGTCTTTGTATATCTAGTAGTCTTTGGTATCTCATGTGAGCGTATGCCGTTCAGATCGTTTTTCACAAAACACAATTTAATTTTTAATGTGTAAACCTTTTTAAAGAACTACTGTATTTTTGTTTAAAAAGAGAGATGTACAAATGCATTCATATTTTTGTTTTAATTATGAACAGGATTTTGTTTCCTTCAGAAATATGATAGCTCCCTACCCGTCATCAACATGCATCCCAAGCACAACCCCTGGAAATAAAGTAGAAATTAAGATAGTTGAGTGAAAGCATCGTAGTTTGTTTAATTCATGCTTAGAGAAAGGCACTGAGGCCAAGGCAAGAAGATAACATGTCCAGCATCCAGTTGACCACATAAACATGCTTTATTTCAACATCCAAAATAATTAAAAACATCTTGAAATACTATACATGTACAAAATTAAGTACAGATCCTTTGTTGGAACCATTGGAGGGTTTATTTCTTCCGTGCTCTTTTCTTTTTGCCGCCTCACTGAAACCTTTCACTGAAAACAAATCAAACAAACTAAAACAAAAATAAAAAAGAAGAGAGATGTGCACTGCATTTTGAAAGTAGAAATAAAATCTGGAAACGGGGGGAGCGGCATGTACAGACAAAAATAATACTTCTCTAGAAACTTCAGGAAGGGGGAATGGAAACGAGACGAACTGGCAATCAGTCCATCCACTTAACCCATATCAGATTAAGTGCAAATCTACAGTAACCAACCTATCCAGCTGATTTATCCTCCTCCTCCGCTGACACTTTGATAAGAGCAATCACATTGACATCAAGACATTCTGTTGACATTTAGCACCAAAAAGGCCCTGCAAGTGTGAGTGACAGTATAAAAGCGAGCGAGTTTGTTTTCTCTCAAATACAAACACACCACAGACAGGACCTGGAGAGGAAGTAGCACCTTTTCATACCTGTTACTAATCGTTTACTCTGCTTGAATAAAAAACTGCCCTCGTTTCCCCCACTTTTTTTGTCCTGAGGTAGCCTTTATATCAAGATGACGTCGTACCATTGACCTAACTCTGTTTCCTGTGTGATGTTTTGTGAGTTTCTACTCACTTTCGGGGTAGAAGGAACAAGACACTTGGCTGTCGTTTGTCATATTTATTCAACACCAGAGAATGGTACATTAGCATTTGCTTGTTTTTCATTGTCCTTTTGCAGTGGTCAAAAAGAGTCACCAGGTGGTAGTTTTTCTTTGGACTCCAGGGGGCCGGGCGTTTTACAAGTATAAATTATTTTCTTGTTGTCAGCTGACGCAAAGGATTCTCACGAAGTGTCCATGATGGTGATACTGGCTAATGTAGTGGTCCTCGATTTTGTTTTAAGAATGTTTCTCAAGATGGGAATCACAACAAGCACCGTCTTCAAGGATTCAGGTTTAAGCACATGGACCGATTGCAGCCGATTAAGAGTTCGGGCTTTTTTTTTTAATGAACAGGAAAAGATTTTGAAGATGACTGCTAGAAAAAAAACAGCAAAGTCATGTCCAGATTTTTCTTTTTACAAGAAGCAGACTGGGCCAACTTCTACACCGAATTCCTGATCGGGAGCACCAATGTCCATAGGAGCGATATCAATGATTGGCAGACGAGATGTTTTTGTTGTCTTATAGTCAATGACTGTCTTGCCCCATGTGCCAGTGTGTGACTGTGGAAAACAAGCAAACAAACAAACAAGGATAAATTAATAATGACAATATTAATCATTAAAAGGGTGCTGCAGGGATGATGTATTTCTGTAGGCCAAAAGCCGGAAATGATTCGTTTAGCACCGGTTCCATCGTCCCAAAGTCAATGGGTTTTTGGTTAAACGCCTAAAATAAGATCTGTGGTGAACACAAGCTCAAGATATCGTCACATTTTATTCTACGACATAAAATACCTCAGTATTTTGTCTAACAAGTGGACATTGAACATCATCACAGTGAACAGGTAAACTCATCCACTCGCTAGTCGCTTTCACAGCCTATAGTTTATAATCGCGCTCTTTCAAACTATACCAACGCAAACTTTCAGAGAAAATGTTTTTAAAATAAAGACTAAAAGAGTTTTGAAATCTTATTTGTGGTGCTTTTTACTTCTGATTGTATTTAGGCATCAAAATTGAGATTATCACGATGAACAAAACGTGTAAGAATCATAATCTTGTGTTGTTTACAGAGCTAATTTTCTGCAATAATCCTATTGGCTTTTTGTCGAAGGAACCAGGGTGACAAAACACGTCATCTCTGCAGTGCACTATTTAAGTAACATTATGAGGAAGGAAGGAGACGCAAATATAGGAGCAAAAGAAAAAGCAATGGCAGAGATGGTGGGGTGCTCACCGTGCAGCCATCCTCGCTGACTCTGTATGTAAAGCGGCTGTTGCCCTCCGCCCTGATCTCGATGTCGTTGGAGCCCTGCAGGAGCAGAGCCTTCTTCAGGTTGCCTGTGGCCTCGTCCATGTAGGCGATGCTGTTCTTGCAGTGGTAGGTGATGTTCTGAGAAGCCTCGTTGGACATCAGGCGCATGAAGGTAAGCTGGATGTTAACATCCTCTGGATCAGAGCCATCGCTGCCATACTGGAACTACATAGAGGACACAACAGAACATTACTTCCTGTGTTCACATATTTTGAGACCACTAGTGAATATACTTCAATTTTGGATTTTTGCTGCATCTTGAGCTTGAGTGGAAGCTAGAAAATCGTATCTTTTGTACAAAATTTCAATGTCAAAAATGCGATTTGATTCATGTTTTAAAAAACAAGATTATTTTGTTATTTATAGTTTGCTGGAACTGGTTTCAGACCTTTGATCTGAATGAAAACAAATATTTGATCTATACAAGGTCTTGATGTACCTGGAAGCCATTGGGCATGGACTCTCCGAACCAAACATGCTTCTTCTCTCTGATGTTCTTGCTAGTGTACCAGTTCTTCATGGGGATGGTGGTCTGAGATGGGCTGACGCAGGTCTCGCCAGTCTCCAAGTTGCAGAAGACCTTGATGGCGTCCAGAGGAGAGCCCTGGTTGGGGTCCACCCAGTAGGAACCTAGCAGGAAAAATAGATTTCAGTGAATTTCAGAGCTTCGAAATGCACAATAAGTATAGAACATCTGAATTTGATCTACAGCAGGATGCTGGAACTGGCTTAAAGCGACTCCATGCTTACCACTCTTCCATTCAGGATGGCACATCCTGAGGTCACGGCACATGCGGGCAGGGTTGGCCTGGGTTCCTTCGGGGCTACGGATGTTCTCAATCTTCTGGCTCAGAGATTTCAGGGTGGTGTCCACCTCAGCATCGCTGTCGCGAACGCTGGCATCATCAGCTCTGTAGCCTCCACGAAGAGGATCTGGACCCTTCTCGCCCTGTGGCATGGGAAGGAAGGGCTCACCGATGCCAGCAGGTCCAGGAGGACCTGGAGGTCCAGGAAGACCAGGAGCACCCTAGTTAAGAGAGAAAATATAACATGAGTACATCTAATTGGATGTTATTTAGATCTGTTGAAGTCTACACTGAAACGGAGACCACTAAAAGCTTCAAAAAGACAATTTAGCAGTAAAATTGTGCTGATTTCAGACTTACAGCGGGTCCCATTTCTCCAGAGCGACCACGGGGTCCAGGGGGTCCGACGGGTCCAGGCATGCCATTTATGCCATCCTTACCAGGAGCTCCGTTGGAACCAGCAGATCCCTATGAGCAGATGGAAACCGTTTGGAGTATTACAATATTTGCATGCAGAAGCTTGTCCTGTGATTTCTCATTTCAGATCAACACCCCAAACTATCATACGGCTTCAGAAGGCTTGGAATATGTAGTATTTTTGCAGCCTGACAACTGCTATTGTTGTATGGAAAAGAGCAGCATGGACATTCTGCTCAGGGTTGCCAAGTTCGCGGTTTTCCAGTGGAATTGAGCTTCTTTTAAACTGCGGCAGCGGATTAATTGTCTTCCTGTGGTTTAAATGACTTGACATATTGCATCAATTGCATTTGACTGAAATGCTTGTTGTGAAATATTTGACATTCTACCAATGATAAAACTGTGCTAGATGACGAGTTTTGTAATGGAATGACTATTTATGAATGCTAGGATATTCTTTATATACTGGGTATGACGCATAACAGTGGCTGTAATGTGTTTGTTAGTTATCGAGTTTTCATATTTGGATAGGGTTAGGTTTGAGAGATTTTTGATTGGCCTTTTGGGCGGGTTTTGTTGAACAGATCTGGCAACCCTAATTTTGCCAAACATCCACTTCAGTCTTCCACAGAAGAAGGAAAGTCATATGAGATAGTAACGAGTGAATAAACGATAACAGAATGTAAATTATTCCTTTAAATCATGTAGTATAAACCAAAGATGTTTTTTTCTCTCCACTACAGTCAATGTCACTTTTGTCTTATATTATTGATTTATTGCACTGACACTATGAGATGAGAACAAAACTGGAGCTGAACTGAGCTAGATAATGACTCTTAATTGGAGTCGTTTCATACGATTACTTCTGTGAAGCTACACAAAAATTAACTACACATTATAAAAATAAATGTGATGACTATTTTTTTAAGTGAGGCCATATAAAATCCATCATGTGATGTGCTACTTACACGAGGTCCAGCAGGGCCAGAAGGTCCGGCAGGTCCTTGGTCACCAGGAGATCCCTAAAAACATTCAGAATGCATCAAATATAAGGTTCAGTTTCCAGTCTAACTTGGGAAATCCACGATGTTCAGATTCAGCATGTAACTGTGACACTATGCTCACTTACAGGAGGTCCAGGAACTCCAGCCATTCCAGAGAAGCCACGGTGTCCCTTCATGCCTCTCTCTCCAGCCTCACCAGCCTCACCCTTGTCTCCACGTGGACCAGCTGGACCCTGCAAGTTGGGAGATGAGATTGATCAGACTGGTGACGAATTACTAAATAAAAAATACAAGCTGAATAACTGACACAAATGAGAAATTCATACCAGGGAACCACGAGCACCAGCAGGACCGGCAGGACCAGCAACACCAGCAGGACCCTGGAAACCACAATCATAGCATGAGATAATCCAACAAAATATATCAATGACATATCAAAGTTTTTAGTGTCACAGTGCAGTTATTATCATTAACTAAAGCTAGAACCAAAACCAAAACCATAAAAACATTTTCATTACTTGAAATAATAAAATATAATTATTTTATTTCAGTTATTTGCCAAAGCAACATTTCTCATTTTCATTCATATTAAGCACTAAAATAACTCACTAATAACTGTAACTAAATTTAAAATGAAAACAGATAATATAAAAATAAAATCTAATTAAAAATAATAATAAAAACTATAATTTTGGCATGGCTGCATTACATTTATTTATTAATTTAGGTGCACATTTTTAATAATAAAATGACAATTTTCATTCAAACAATTCTGCTATATGAAAACTTACAGCCTCTCCACGATCACCATTCTTTCCGGATGGACCCATGGGGCCAGGGGCTCCAGGAGGACCGGGGGCGCCATGAGGACCAGCGTTGCCAGACTCACCACGGTCTCCCTACATCAAACGGGGGAGTTTTAGAAAAGTGTTCTTTTAAACTGGACCCACCAATTACATATGCAATTTATGTACAAATTATATGCATTAATTTACTGCGTAAGGGACCAACCCAGATAGCGTGACTGTAGGGTGACAATGACTATATAGTACCCTATAACCAGGGCTTGATATTGATTGAATGTTATTTATAATACATAAACACTTTTCAATTGTAATCTTTTAAAAAGGCATTTGAAATAATAAACTACTGGTAAGTGCAATGTGGTATTGCCAAAAATATAGATTTTTCTTCAATACATATCGATACTGAAATATCTGAAACGCTTCCAATACTCATTTTCTGCAGAATAGACACACAATATCACCACTTGTTTCATTTGCTCCAGATCAATATTGTTGGTGTTACAGGGCTTGAATTTCGGCGTGGGATTGCACATATTACGCATAATTTGACTCATTCCCGCAGATTTTGTGCTCACACCCAAAGTGTGCACCTCTCAGCACTAAATTGAGTTATTTTTTGCAGCTTATTGTGCTTATACAGTCAAATACACACAAAATAATGTCAAAATGTCAATGATATTTTAAGTGAATGTAAAGAGTTGAGAAAGAAAACACATGTAACAGTGTAATGGATCCGTGCGTCAGGTCTTAAAGTGACAGCAGCCTAATAAACCTGCTACCATTATGAGATAATATTAAAAATGATAATGATGTCAAAACTGTGGCCGGTGAAAATGCTGAGTGGCTAGTAACTTTGGAAAACCACTAGCCATAGTGGCTGGTGAGCAAAACAGTGACTGTCAAACCCTGCCTATAACCATTAACCAGTTTTCTATATATGTGTATTAGGTGTCAAATCCTATGTATTTAAAGAAATTTGACATCAAGTTATACACATTTAATGTCAAATAACTTATTGCCTTAATGGGATAGGATGCCTAAGTAAGAATTGTGATTGCGCTCACCTTTGGTCCAGGTGGACCATCACGGCCAGGAGCACCATCATGTCCAGAATTACCCTGCAGAGATGAGCGACATCACGAAAATAACTCCATCACGGTGTACAGAATGTGGCCATTTTGTTGTCTGACAGGACAAATCTGGTTTACCATAAGCCTTGAAACCTATAAAGTTTGCTCACCTCACGTCCAGGCTCACCAGGAGATCCACCCAGTCCAGGAGGGCCCATCGGTCCAGGGGGTCCACGCTCACCAACAGGCCCACAGGGTCCCTGCTTTCCTGGCTCTCCCTGAGGTGATGGGTAGTTGAATGGATATTATGAAGGATGGCAACTAAAGTAAAAGTTTTCTGCACTCAAACTGCATTTGCAAACCAGTTTGAAACTATAGAATCTTTTCATATGAGAATGAATAAAAAGTTTGGAAGTGGATGAACAATTTGCTGAAAGATTATGCAGACAAACATGTTTTTTTATTAACACACCAATGACTCAAGAATGCACATTAAAGTAAACAGGGTCAATTTATGTTGAGTATCTATATTAAATAAAATCTGTTGTTTAAGCACTTACAGAAGGTCCAGGGAGACCGGAGAAACCTCTTTCTCCTCTCTGTCCAGGAAGACCAACGATACCACGGGATCCAATAACACCAGGAGGTCCAGATAAACCAGGAGGACCCTAAAGACCATGGGTTTAAAAGACTATACTTAATATTCAGTCATATCATCGATTTGACTGCACCGACACTACAGGATGAGAACAAAACCTAAATTGAGCTGGAAAATGACCATATTGTCTTCTGTAAAGATGCTTTAATTTGTTTCATAATTGATGTTTCATAACCTAACCTAATCTAACCTAGCCCTAACCTTAACCCCCGCAACATCAACACTGTTTTGAATTGAACTGAATCAGCATTAAACTGACTTGAGCTTGATAACGAAACTATTTTCTTCTGTAGAGCTGCTTACACCTGAACTGAGCTCGCAGCATCACAGACTTACACTAAGTGAATTTTTGCAGCTGTTGTGATGAAACTATAGCAGCTTTTCCACCATCAAGCCGAATGGTGAGCTTGGTTTGGTACAACATGATTACAAACCACTTTCAGCCCAGATTCTCAGCAGAGTTAACAGTGAGAACGGTTTGGCCCGATGGTGGAAAAGCGTCTATGGTTGAAACTATGATTACTTACAGCAGGACCATCGGGACCAACGCTACCCCTCTCTCCAGAGGGTCCTGGCGGACCAGCGGCACCAGCCTCTCCAGGGCGACCAGCAGGTCCCTTCTCACCACGGGCACCTCTTTGTCCTTCTTTACCCGCAGCACCAGTTGGGCCAGGGGGTCCAGCAACACCCTGAGAAGATGAAGCAGTGAAATTAAATGTTATCTCATTAAATCTCAAGAGCTAAAGAGAAGCTTGTAAATACTGTAAATGATGTCAATATTTGTTAAGCATTTATTATTTCCAAACATTTTTGTCAGCTGAACCCCTTTTGCCACACGTTAACACGTTAAACTTAATATTTCAATAATTTAACAGCACATTCACATATTCACGGTTCTCTGATGTCAGCGGTCAAATGGTCACATGACATCATTTAATATTTAAATGTTATTATAAAATTAGTAATTTTCCCCCCCACAAAACCCAGGTTAGGAAACACTGGTTTAGACCTTATTCAGAAAAAAACAATACTTACAGCAGGGCCGGGAGGTCCGACTCTACCAGCAGCACCAGGGAAACCAGTAGCACCCTATTAAAAACAAAGACACTCTGAAACTGCTCGCTTGCAACAGAAACACTGTACTGAAGATGTATTGCTACATTTAAAAAAGTATGACTGTCAGTGTATTTAATTGATATAAAATATCAAACCAATTTTACATTTTTTGTTTCACTGAAAAGCACGTTAGGGGTTAAATGATGAACTACATCTGTGGTTAGAAGACCTGTGTGGACTGACTTTATGTTGGATAAGTTATGTATTTTATGCAAATGGGAGGTCTCTGAATAAATAGTCCAGAATATTAAAACTAAACCATAAATAAAATAAATGTGTGTGGATGCAGCGTAAGGTTAGCTAATTATGTTGTATTTTATGCAATGACAATAAAATGTAATTAAATTTAAATAAATAAAAATATGAAAAAATCTTGAGCTCCTTGCTTTAACCTGATGTAATAAAATGTAATTAAATTTATATTTAAATTAAAAAAATATATATATATATATATATAGTATATACAAATATAATAGGATCTCAATAATACTAAAATAACATGGCTTTGAATTGTGACTAATTTCTATTGTTTGTAATGAATGACTGAATCTTACAGGAGGTCCAGCACCACCGCGAGCACCCTTAGGTCCAGTAGCACCAGCAGGTCCCTGTCAAACACAACAACCGGTGATAAGATTATTATATAGGATATGCATCTATTTAAGTACAACAGAAAAGTGATATCGTTAACTACCTGTGGGCCAGCGGCTCCAACGGGTCCACCAGGTCCAGGAGCACCAGCATCTCCCTTGGGTCCGGTGTCACCAGTCGCTCCCTTAGCACCAGGTTGTCCGTTGGCACCCTGAATTCAGAATAAATACACTTAAGCTCAGTGACTTTAAACACCATATGGTTAGAACAAATGTGGGATGAGGTTGTTATACTCACAGGAGGTCCAGCAAAACCAGCAGGTCCAGGGGCACCGACCTCACCGCGCTCACCCTGGGAAGATACAAGACAAAAATACATCAATGACTTGCAGTAAATCACTCACATACTGTATAATTCAAATGCTATCATGTAAAGCCTGACATATCAAATAATAGTCTGAAAAATCTATTTAAGCCTATTTTTAAATGGAACAGGTTATGTCTAAAAAGCTTACATGTGTGTTTTTGATGCATCATATTTGATACATCAGGCTTTTATGGCTCATATAGCATGATGCAGTGAGAATATGGAGCTTAAGCCCAAAAACAGAGGCAAAAATACACAATTTGGTGCAGTTGCTGATATTTATATGGCCACAAAGTAAGATGAAACTCTGATATCTTGTAATATAAATCAGTGAGTTCTTTATAATAGTATCAGACTACTTACATAGAATGCATATAGATATCACCAGTCACTCTCCTAATATAACATGTCTTTGTAAGATAGTTTTAGAATTTTGCTAAAGGGACTTTTACTTGATAAAAACGATCAATCGGATGACAAAAGGCATGTAAGTATATTGTGTGCAACAGGTTTTTTTTAGCAAAGTTTTGATCATGTTTATGACTTAGAGGTCTTAATGTATAGGGTTATAAATAACGGCAGCTAAAGAGCAATGCTGATCCCAAATTGTGTGTGCAAATGCATGCAATTTAGCATTATTTTTTTGGTGTTTATGTCCATGTTTCATGAAGTTTTTAGGTAGCATCCTGATAACTTACAGGTCCACCACGAGGGCCAGTCAGTCCTGGAGGTCCAACAGCACCAGGCTCTCCCTAAAACACAACCACAAGAGGAGAATCATATACAAAGCTGCTTTACTGTAATTCTTTTAGTGAAAATTGATCAGTACTAAGGCAAAAACACTAAATTTTTATTTCAAAACATGCAATTAGAAAAAGAAATATTTGGAGCTTTATGATAAGAATGTAAATCGTTCAATGCTAATCATCTAATAATTGTTTCATATCTCTTTACCTTCTCACCAGGAGCACCACTGGGTCCAGGAGATCCAATAGGGCCGGTCATACCACGCAGGCCATCCTTGCCAACAGCCCCATCAGGGCCCTTGGGACCAGCATCACCCTAAAGAGGAAGGACAACTGTTGTGAACACACGGCAGGACATGACATCATCAACACTACGCTGTACAGTTGCTGTCAGTATAATATCGATTTGATAACAAAAACAAACTTATCTACCCTTGCAAATGCATGCTTAATTGTATTTAATATGCACTTGTAGTGCACTTTAAATCTTGAATGCTGCACACTTAAGTATGCTTTTAAAAAGTGCAAAATGTCAAATTAAAAGTTTTACTTCAAAGTACATTTTAAATCGTAAGCACACTTATTTTGATGTGTTCACTAACATACTAAAGCACATGTAAAGTACTTGATTGCAATTTTAACTGTAGTGTAATATTTGAGATTACCCTTAAAGTTAATATATTTTTAATGAAATCGCAATTTCATTAAAAATGTGCAATTGCATATATCTAAATACGTGACACACGTTTCAATAGAAATGCCATTAAAGTATATTTTAGTTGATCATAAATGCAGCTCATAAATGCACTAACTATATTTCAAAGACAATAGAAGTAATAATGAAATTACATATAAAGATATTAAGTCCTTCTTAAGGGTTGTACAACTAAGTGCACTTAAAATAAATTTGAACTATAATACAATCAGTTCACACTTCAGTATATAAGTACTCTTTTTAAAAGTATGCTAAATTGTACTTCTTTTTCACATGGGTATGCATGCTTGAAAAACAAGGTTGCAGGCTTATTTGATGGCAGAATATAGAAGTATTCGGATTCAAAATGCTTGAAATGCAAGTATAAATCTGGATTGTTATGAATCTTACTCGGTCTCCTCTGGCTCCAGGCATGCCTCCAGCACCGCGCTCTCCTGGCATTCCCTGCATCCCAGCAGGACCAACACCGCCAGGGGCTCCAGGGGCACCAGGCTCTCCCTAAACACACACATCAAAGAGAGAATTAGATTATTTCTCAAATAACACTATTCTGAGTCATAATTCTCTTGAACTGGGAGTCTTACCTTAGCACCATCGTTACCGGGAGAACCAGGGGCTCCACGGGGTCCGGTAGAGCCAGCAGGTCCATTACCACCACGCTCACCAGGGAAACCTCTGTCACCCTGCATGAGACATTTAGAAATATCATTCTGCTGCACTTCATCCCAGCTGACTAACAGAAACGCTATACTAGAGCAGTGAGGTAAGTGGGACAAGGAGAAGCCACCATATTGTTTTAGCACTACATCTTCTGTACACACTGCATAAATAAAATAATAAAAATATATAATAAAAAATGGTTTTATAATTAAAACCAGTGAAAAAAAAACGATTGATTGAGTACATTTTTGTATATGTTTTATCAGCACAAGTATTTCCAAATATCAAATATGCATAACTTGGGTGTGGCTGAAATAAGACAAAAAAAAAAAGAAAAAGTAAGACCATGATTGCTCAGTTCATAGTTTTCACGTGACGTCACACCATTATAGTTACGCCCACCTGGAGGGCAAAAATCGCCCGCCAGTCATGGAGTAAGTTATGGAGACAGTGACATTAAAACACCAAATTCAATATACACCTTATTGATTATGCATACTTATGCAACACATTAATGCAACACAAGATTTCTCGCTAGGTGTTTTTCCCATCGAAAACCATTATAAAGAAACTGTGTTGCGTTCATATTCTGGGCTCATCTACTCGCCTGTATATAGTATGCATCATCAAAAAGGTGCAAACTGAATTTGATCTTTTAATATCACTTGATATAGTCCATCAAGGCACTTTAAGGGTGGGCTGCACTAACAAGGATTCTTTAGCCTGGCGTCGGTTCATCCCTTGTCTTTCTACATAGTTAATCTGTGTTTAAAATTAAGTGGCGCAACTCGATTTAAAATAAAACCCAGATCAACAAATCCTTGATTAGTGTTAAACTTTGCTTAATTTAATCCTTATTGGTGCATAAGGTGTATAGTGTATATCTATAATGTTTTAAAAAACGCTGTTTTTAGTGATTGCAATTCTGCAATACTGCAGCAGGTGCTGTATATGGATCACAAGTGCTCAAAACTTGCATCTTGTTCACATATTTTTGTTTTTAAGATGGAAAACTGACAGGCTTGTGCTGCAGCTCTATGGCCGTTTTGCACTCCAGGGCTCCGCGACAGTCACATGACTGAAAACTATGAATATGATCCCTAATATATATATACATAAAATTAATATCTAAAATGAAAACTAAAAGACATATTCTTATAATTCTTTATAGCTTTTTCATACTATGAAAATTTGCTTCTCAAGTGAATTTATTTTTGTTTTAAGGATTTTAAGATATTTTTCTTGAAAAACGATGACAAATTTTATTTTATTTTTTTCTGCAGTGCAAGCATGATAGTAGTAATAGTGACAATAAGGTAGAAGTAGAAGCCATATTACTCTGATAATGCACTGGTGCACTGGAGCTTGGGTGAGTATTAAGGACTGATTGGGATGAAGAATATATGCAGGCTTTTTCTATTAAGAAAGAGATACTCACTCTTGGACCAGAAGGACCAGGGGGACCACTTTCGCCAGGAGCGCCCTGTTGAAGCGTGAACATAATAAATAACACAACATTAACAAAACAACTGCTCTCCTATACAACCAATATGTTTCTTATGTGATTGCGTTGGATAAATAAAGAAGGGCAATTTTATACAACGTTATTTTGTGTTTACAGGTAAGTTAATGTAATATAATATACATAACTCCTTGAGCTAACACAAGTGACCACACGTACCTGATCGCCAGGTTTGCCACTCTCACCAGTGGCACCCTGTGCACCTGGCAGACCCTGTAAGAGAATAAACATGGATTGCTTAAGTTTCATCAAACGACTAAACCAATGATAATCGGCTACTAATCTTAACAGTCTGAGCAGTAAATGTATTTTCGTATAACTAGGGTGTTCATGCGTACCTGGAATCCGGGAGAACCAGCAGGTCCCTGTTCTCCCTTCTCTCCAGATGGTCCCTATGAGACCACAGACCAGGTTAGAGCAGAAACAGAAACAGTTTTTTTTTTTAATCATATCAGCTTTAAGAGGTTCAAGCACACATACAGCAGGTCCAGGAGCACCAGGAGCACCAACATCACCATCTTTGCCAGGAGCGCCCTATAAAAATACACATCATTATGCACCTGCTCAGACAGGATTCAAGCATCAAGCATTTGATGTCTGGAGGTTACCCTCTTTTCTAAGAGTTTACCAAAGTGTTTAAAGCAATGAGTAAAGCTCAAATCTGTGTGATTCAGTACGTACCAAAGCACCAGGGGGTCCAGCAACACCTCTCTCGCCAGCCTTACCAGCCTCACCCTAAGAGGAATAAAACAATGTGTTTGTGAATCTGATATTCATAAAGGAATCTTTTTTTCTGTCTTATTTGACAAGAGATTAAGAAATAAACCCTGTAAACCTGACATATCAAATAATATTCAAAAATTGACAGTTTATTGAAGCTTTAGACAATATTTAAAAAAAACAAATACAGTTTGCATGTGTGTGTTTTTTGTTGAGAATTATATTTATACATCAGGCTCATACAGTATGATATAGTGAGAATATGAAGTATGAAATGAAACATCAGATTTATTCAGATGCCCAAACTGAGCAAATATATGAAGTTTACTGCAGATGCTGATATTTATATGGTCAAAAATTAAGATGAAATTCTGATAGCTTGTAATGTAAATCATTTATAACAGTATAACAGACTACTCACATGAAATGCATTTTAAATATCAGCTGTCACTGTATATCTGCCAATGATATGTCTTGATATTTAAATGCTCAGTTTTATGAGCAAAGCTCTGTTGTAGTTTTAAAACCTTTAATGTAATGCAATACAGTGATGATTGAGAGATGAACAAATAGACCTTCCTCAAAAGCCTGATGGATTATATTTGATACTCACAAGTTGCTTCAGTCAAGTAAATGTTCATCTTGAAATATTAAAAGAGTCTAAACTATCAATCCGACGACAGAAGGCATGTGGTAGATTGTTTTTCAGCAATGTTTTGATCATGTTGATAATTTAGAGGCCTTAGAAACGTGCATATCAAATATCACACAGTAGGCTTTATAGGGTTAATGTGTTGTTTAGAGAGCTGTTTAAATATATAATTTATAGATTTATCACTGTGACTTACATCAGTTCCTTTGGGACCAGGGAATCCCATCACACCTGGTGCACCACGAGATCCAGCAGGTCCTGGGGGTCCGGGTCGGCCATCTTGTCCAGGTGCACCCTACAGGTTGAAGAGGATCAAGAAAACATTACTTTAAATAAAGGATTTAGTGTATCATAAGAGTCTTATTTTGTGTACAAACAAAATCATGGCAGCAAATTATTAAAATATATATTCCGCTTACAGAAGGTCCAGCTTTGCCATCAGGCCCAGGGCTTCCAGGGGCACCAGTCATACCCTACAATAGGCATCGGGTTAGGTGAAAATGCAGACTATTTATACTACTAATATGCTTTTACTTAACATTAAAGAGCCTATTTCTCACCTTAGATCCAGGCAATCCTGGCTCTCCTGGGCGACCAGACTCTCCAGTGGCTCCTTGAGCTCCCATTGGTCCATTAGCTCCACGCTCACCAGGGGAACCCTGCGATTTAAATGGCCACTTTTAGTATTTCAGCAACAGCAATCTTCTGCAGGACCCTGGACAGCTCCGTCTCAATGTATTAAACAGCATTACAGAGAGCGGTCAGGACTAGACTGAGTGCTGTGCTGTAATTTAATACATTAAACCCTTCAAAAACAGAGGAAAGACTAACATCTGTCGTTTAATAATCATTTTGGATATGCATGTTGACACATGGGTTAAACTACAGGACATTGGACAGAACTATGTAAACCTGTCCCATACTCTTATGTAATTCCAGTCCTATTAAATAATAAATAATAAAAATAAATCATAATATGTCTAACCTAAAATCAAAAGTTTGGGATCATTAAGATTTATTACTGTTTTGAAAGAAGTCTCTTCTGCTCACCTAGGCTACATTTATGAAATATTGTTATAATTTAACTATTTTCTATTTTAATATATTTTAGGATGTAATTTATTCCTGTGACGGCATTAATATTTTTGTGGAAAGCAGCATTTATTTGAAATAGAATCTTTTGTAACATTATAAATGTCTTTAGTGTCAATTTTGATCAGTTTAATGTGTCTTTGTGTCTTTTTTTTTATCTTACCCTACGGTTTCCACAAAAATATGAAGCAGCACAACTGTTTTCAACATTGATAATGATCATAAATATTTTTTTGAGCAGAAAATCCTCATATGAGAGTGATTTCTGAAGGGTCATGTGACTCTGAAGACTGGAGTAATGATGATAAATCCAGCTTTGATCACAGGAATACATTACATTTTACAATACATTCAAAAAGAAAACTTTCTTTTAAATTGCAATAATATTTCACAATATTTGGCCGGTAGTGTAAAGCATATTTTAAGGTTTACTAAAGTGTTACAGTTTAGCAAAAATGACGGCCTTGATTTGTGAGGTCAATGATCTTACCCCGGGTCCAGGTGCTCCATCACTACCAGGCAGACCACGGTTGCCAGGGGCACCCTTTTGAAAGAAACAGATAAAAGGGTGAGAAACAAACAAGCCAAGAAAGCACGCTGGAGTCCAAATGTCACAGTTTTGTTAAGGTTAACCTACACGGGCTCCAGGGGGTCCGACAGGTCCTGCACCACCAGGCTCACCACGAGCTCCTCTCTTTCCTTCCTCACCAGAAGGTCCGGCGAGACCTTGGGGTCCAACTGGGCCCTAGGACAGAGAATAGCAATTATTACTATTACAGCAGAGGTTTCTGTAAATATTAGGAAATGATAGAAACTTACAGGTTCTCCCTTAGGACCGCCATCTCCCTTAGGGCCTTGGAGACCTGGATCACCCTGGAATCAGAGCACAATACGTAAGATATCTGATCTCAGCCCACAATGCTTTTATTAGTCAGACTCTTCTGTGTCCAAAGCAATTTAATATACATTTATAAGACAGGAGAGAGGATAAGGTATTTATTGTTTGAGACAGAATTTGAAAGCTGAGACTTTGCACATTGTGATTTATTGGCTACAAATAATGTTTTGTTCACACATCAACTGAAAACAGCACTAAAAGATCAGTCAGGAAATCGATATTTTCAACCCAGCCCTATAATACGTGTTCTAAGATCGACACAAAATATCAAATATGTTTAATCTGCTCAGACTGGATGAAAAATCCCATCATACACTACTGTGTCGATTCTGACTGCCAAAAATCTGCAGACTGGCTCTGATTTTTGTAAAATAGCATCTACTGATCAGACTGCAAATCGGAGCAAAAATCTGTGCAAAAGTTGTGTACTGTATCCAGCCATAAGTCACACCTCCTGCAATCTCAGTCTCAAAACTAAAGATTGAAAATAATCTGAAAACACTGAAACATGACAACACTTCTCATGCATGTTTAATAAAATACAGTATACATACATTGTTTCCCTTGGGGCCAGGAGCACCAGATGGGCCAGGGGGTCCAGCTGGTCCACGAGAACCTGGGAAACCAGGAGCGCCAGCAATACCAGCAGCACCCTATAAAACATCATTGCAAATCATTCAAATTAAAGTCTGTCGTGATTAAAACCGGCCCATATTGCCATACAGAGGGCAACAGCATACATACAAAATAAAGACAGATTGATGGGGGATAATATATAAATACTTACAGGAGATCCTTTGCCACCAGGAGCACCATCAGAACCAGGGGCTCCCTGTGCAGTGAGAAGACAAATGAAGTCCACAGTTAAAGCTAATCATATTCATCTTATTCTCTACACCTCCATTAAATTAACTTGTTTAAATTTATTTAATTACTCTCCAATCACACCACCCATTTTTGCATTTTTCATACATTTTATGCAAGATGATATTTATGCATTGATATCTTAATCTTACTGAGCCCCTAAAAGGACATGGTGATGGAAAAAATACGAGATGGGAGGCAAAAAATATATTTCAATGCTTTTTTTGTATCGTTTTATTTGTACAAGTGTTATTTGCAAAATGCACATTGTTTCAAAGCAGAACATTTATTATTTTAATATTGAATGTTATATCTTCATGCCTTATTTAGCAGATAATATAGTTTATATATCTATATATTTGAATATACAACTTTTCTAATTATAACCGTAGTGTTGTTCTGTTGCTGCCATGCAAGCACAGGCATTTCCTTTTGAAATGTAGTTCATTTAAAATTCCAACAAATACACAGCTGGTGTTTTGTGATGTAAATACTCACAGCAGGACCGGCGGCACCAGCAGGTCCAGGGTTACCAGGCTCACCACGGGCTCCCTGAGGTCCCTCTGAACCACGGCCTCCAGCAGGGCCAGTTTCTCCCTACAGAAGCGGGGAAAGAATTGTGCATTGTACGTTTATTTACAGGAGGGTGAGTCCCATTGGTATTTACATTTATGCATTTAGTAGGCACTTTCATCCAAATAATATTTTATTGGTATCAATTAATTGTTGACTGAACATTATAGGAAGTACTGTTGGCAGCTGTACTTGAATTGCGATACAATGAATTGTTATGTACAATGTACTTATTCAGTTCATGTTGTATTGCAAATGTACTTACTATAAGGTTAGGAATTGGGTTTGGTTGCATGCATTTATGCATAACATATTGTTATTACTACAGTAAGTACATGTAACATATGTAACAAGGGTACTGTGCTACCCAAAACAATTTAGCTGCTTTTGAGGTGGGATATGTGTAAGTTTAGGGATAGGTTTAGTGGTATGGGTAGGTTAAGGGTGGGTTAAGGTGTAATGGAAGGTCAACAGTGCAATTATAGATGTGACTACAGAAATTAATCACAGATGTAATTACATGCAGGTATTTTTATGTAAAAACATGTATGCACAATAAGTGCATTGCATCAAACGCTTAATTTAAATGTTAGTAGACACAATAGACACTTATAATAATAAAGTGGGTCCATCATTTGTAGTGTGTACCATACCTTAGCACCAGCACCACCAGGGAAACCAGGAGCACCAGCAGGGCCAGTGGGTCCCTAATGTAGCAGAAAAAGAATAATTAGAGATAAGCATAAAAATGATTCATATGACTACTCCTGCTTTGATTACTGTAGTAGGTGTAACGATATGTTGTAGTACAAGTAAACGTATTCTTAACATCAGGATTAATCGAAACATTCCTCCAAATAAATCTTCCTTTTCACATCTTAAAATGTGTACTATGAACATTAAATTGTATTTAGTATCAGTAAAGATCTTATCAGATCTTATCAATAGATTTATATAGTAAATAACTGCTGTATTACCAGAATATTGGTCTTAAGAGACTTACGGGAGGTCCGGCAGCTCCAGTGTTGCCATCATTACCGCGGGCACCCTGCAGAAAAAAAAAAAAAAGATTACAATCGTCCATCTTTATGACACTGAATGATGGCTTAGAACCCTGCCTGAAGATTTGGCCTTTGAACAAACCAATGATTTTGATTATCTTAGACTTGTGGTGCATTCTCATTTTGACATTTATAAATGATTGCTCATTTTGAACCAATAAGAGTTGAGTTGCATTGTATAAGCTGAGGTATATTAGATATTATAGTAACTCCACAGAGGCAATAATGCATGGATGTGACACTTACAGAAGGGCCAGGGGGACCAGGGCGACCCCTCTCACCGGGCAAACCACGAGCACCCTGAAAGAAGCAGATGGAAGAGGAAACGTGAGAAGAACGGCATCATTTCGAAGACCTTTTCATGGACTTTGAATCCCATCTACAATCACTCACCATGACTCCAGGAGTACCATTCTCACCAGGGGAACCAGCCTCTCCCTGTCATCAGAGAGGAGACACAATCAACAGAGAACCAACACTACATCGGTACATCTGTAAAGTCACACACCAACTGAGTATGAGAACATACAAGAGCATACAAATGAAAGAAAAATCTAACCTTGGGTCCAGCAATGCCAGCGTCTCCCTTAGCTCCATCTAGACCAGGGAAACCCTGTAAGAGGCAACGGAAAACATTACATTACTAATGTATATATGAATATATATTTAAGGCAGTATTGCACACAAAAGTGAAAAAAAAAAACATATGGTGGCCAATATTAATGAATAAGCAGATAAAAACATAATATGGAATAAAATGTGTGCATATATCTATCTATTTCATATATCTATATGTCACACTTCAGTTTAGGGTCCAATTCTCTCTATTAACAATGACTTTTTATGCCTCAGTAAACTCCTAATCACTGCTTATTAATATTTAGTACGGTAGTTGTTGAGTTTAGGTATTGGTGATTAAGGGATGTAGAATATGGTCATGCAGAATAAGGCATTAATATGAGCTTTATACTTAATAATAAACAGCCAATGTCCTAGTATATGCATGCTAATGAGCAACTAGTTAAGAGTGAGAATTGGACCCTAAAAAAAAGTGTTACCATACACACACACACACATATATATATATAGAAAAAGGTTGGGTCATACTCACTCTGTGTCCCTTGATGCCGGGGAGTCCAGGGGTTCCTGGGAATCCACGAGCACCCTGTGAAATAAGCAAGAGAACATAATCATGATGAAAGTTTGAATCTCTTTCCACCCTGTTTGACTATTTGCCTGCTCAGAAACAATGAGTACTGCAATGATGTCTGTAATGTCTGCAATATGGCAGTAATTTGTGTGTATCAGTGAGGAAAGCATGTGTGAGCACCTGAGGCCCAGCGGCTCCACGCTCACCAGGACGTCCTGCTTTGCCAGCTTCACCCTGAGGAAGAGCAGAAGAGAGATGAGAAGACACGTAAAGGCCTGTGCTGTATTATTTGAGTTAGGAGTGGATGCAGTGAGGAAAAAGAAAACTCACATCCTCTCCGTTCTTTCCAGGAGGACCGGGAGGACCGCGAGAACCCATTGGACCCTGCAGGCAACAAGAGCAGAAGAATAATGTTCACAAGCTGCTGGTAAAATATGCATGTTTTGATATAGAAGAAGTAGCATCTTCAGAAAAATTAGAAGCAAAGATACTCACAGGAGAACCAGGCTCTCCAGGCTCGCCCGCGGGGCCAGTGAATCCCTGAGGGCCCTGTGAAAAACACACACAAATAGTTATCAGATGGGATGGATAATGCCACATGAGGTTTACTGACAATAATCAGGACTTCAATGCTACAACTAAGAAGGAAAAACAGACTAGCTGACTTATTTATTCTAACAAAACAAAAAATATTTTGCAGTATAACACTAGAAAAAGACTTACAGGTGAACCTGCAACTCCAGGGGGGCCACGGGCACCCATGGGGCCCTATAAGAGAGACAACAAAGTGTTAAATAGAGATATAAAAGTATAAAGCACTGCTTATATTCTATATAATGTACGTTTTTGTAGGTCAGAAGGCGGTGCAAATGGAGTGCTTTGAAAGCAGAAATCTATAAAGAGGGGTGGCCGCTTACAGATATAACGCAGGTGTATGCATAACAAACGTGAGTTATGATAAATGAGATGTACACAGAAGTGCTGAATATCACTGTGCAAAAGTGTATTTTGTTTTACAAAATACATTTCTGTATATTCTGTGTGAGATCATGAAGGAAAGAGTTTGGAAAAGTGAAGCTGACGTACTGGTGGTCCGGGAAGAGCAGGGCCGCTGGATTTCTCACTGCCATAAGCCATCTGGGAAAGGAAAGACTGTAGGGAACAAAGAAAATGAATGAGTGAGGGTTTGCTGAGCAGAGCTTCGTTTGTTTCATTATGTAAGTTTAAGGTTTGTGAGCATCATTTACTACTGCACTACTAAAGGACAGAATATTCGCTAATACACTGTGTAAATGCTATAAAAATCACCTGACACGTCACACATACCTCATGCATGTCAGTCTGTTAAAACGCAGCTATTTTGCTTTTATAGAGTGCATCGTGTGCTTTTATTCCTGTCGACCCAGAATCCTCAATGGTGAGAATGATGGGAGCTGTTCACATATAGTTGGTACTGAACTAGCTTCATGCACTTTCATGCATTTATTTTATTTCTATATTTTTTTGAATGCCAAAGGAAATAATCGGGGAGCAGCACGCCATGTGAGGATCACTACGAGATTTGTGTTTTTGAATACGGGGCAACACGCAAAAAACTCTCTCAAGCTTAGTCATAACGACCCTGACGCAGCCGAAGCAGAGTCACGGTTTTACAATGTCAAAATTGAGTTGCTTACTCCGCCGCCGAGGCCAGGGGTTCCAGGAGGACCAGGAGGTCCAGGGAGTCCGTTCTCTCCGGGAATACCATCTCTGCCAGGAGGCCCTGGAGGACCCTGCGAAACAAACAGCGGAGATCCATGAGCGGCATACAATCAGAGCAAAGCTGCACAACCCGTGACGTGTTACACGTGATCATCCATTTAATCCTTTTCTCTACAGATGCCTTGATTCTTCTGACAAAAACGGTACATAATGCATATAAAATATCATATAAAAACTGAAAAGGTAATGAGCAACACCATGTTTATCAAACTTAATGCTTAATCTGCAAATTATTTCATGTAATGGAGGTCAAAGGTCAGTGGGACAAGTAGAGGTCAGCAGGTTAAAAGCCTCAAATGCCCCACAATTCTTTTCACGTGCAACAGATTTTCACATCAATACAAACTTTTTGTCTCATACAGTGCCGTTGGTCTTTTTTTAGTTGTACTGGTCTAACCCAGATGGTTCAAACTATATAAATATAAATGCATTATTATAATGATAATGTGTCCAAAAACAAATACTCCACTCACTGGGTCTCCGCTTGGACCGACAGGACCCTAAAAATGGAAAAATGAGAAAATGTTAAGACACTTTATATTGGTGTATGCTGTAAATGTAATGTAAAGGGTGTACATTGCGTCTTTATACATGGTGTGAAACAGAATTCATCATTCATTTATATATTCTTTTTGCAATAAATGAGGTGCATGATGACAAATCCAAATAAATTCTCACTAACCACGGGATCAACAACTGGAGGCTCAGGACCTGTATTCCCTGTGGAATAAAATATAAAAATATTTCAGAACTGTGCCACCTTAAATCAGCTCAAGTAAAGATAAGGATAAGCTCAGAGGATTTATCCAGAAAAAATATGGAGATACTTTCATTAATAAGATTAACAAACAGTATTGCTTCCTTTGATGCTTAAGAGATCGGTAGCTAATGTACATTCAAATAGTTACAAAAGTCATTAAAATGCATATTTTAATGCACAGTAACAGTTGATCTACTATGCATCATGTACTGTTCATAGATAATGTTCATGAAAGTACAAAAAAAAAGCATAATTAGCCAAAAGGCTATAAAAACTACAAGCAAAAACATCCTTAATCCCTCAGTCCCATGTAAAAGCATCAGTGGTGAGAGACAATCCAGTGATGTGTTTGCACTCCACAGGTTTTCCGACATGATGACAGGCCAATGAAAGATATTTCCCAGAGCATGCGGTTAAGTGTTTGCACACTTGAGGGCGACAGAGCTAGTCTGACTGCAAGGTGCGTGTGACTGGGGCAAAGGTGGTGAGTGTACCGTCGGGGCAGATGGGGCAGCATTCTCCATCGGGAATCTCTGGATCGGCACAGTCGGATGTATCCTCGCAGATCACCTCGTCGCACATGATGGTCCCGCTGTCGCAGACGCAGATTTGGCAGGGCTCAGGTTTCCATACATCCTTGTCGTTGTAATTCTGACCGTCCAATGTACAGCTACCGAATGAGACTGTAAGGACAACAGCCGTGAATTAGCACAATCACATTTCAGAAAACTGCGGCGGGAATGATTTGAGGGGCCGACAGGTCCAGGGGGTCCACAACCATTTCAACATTTTATTTTAAAAGATTAAGAGCAGCGAAATGTAACTTAAACTGGCTTCCCTCTAAGTGACTTAAACGTCATTTTAAATGTTTTCTGGTGCAAATAAAAGAAAACTGTGTGTTACTTTCAAGAGGACAAATATGGCATTTATAATCTGAAGGAGAGAGTCTGACACTTCCAAAACTAAACAGCGATGATGATCGTAGGCCATTATGACCAAATATACAGAGCTAGTGTGACACCATATTTATTATTCTCACTATTATTATTTAAAAAAAGGAAGTAAATGAAGCTAAAATGGCCTAATGGGGCGTGGTGCACAGTGATGGATAGGCCTGCATCCCCCTCATTGCGTTTCGAACACATGCAGTATTAAAATCCACCGCTTGGTGGCGCCAAAGTCTTGGAAAACCACCGTCACGCCCCGATCATTCGCAAATGATGAAGAGAAAACCAGAGGTTTTCCCTTATCCATTAAATCGCTTCTTTGTCAATCTAAAACGCTGAATTGTGTTTCTATTATTACACTTTAGCTGCTGTGTAGGCTAAAACGGTCTAAACGTAAATTTCGGGTGCACCTACTCTAGTGCATAATCCAGTAGATAATCGGTTATATCCCGTTATCGATCGATAAAAAGTAATGCAGAATATAAACAGGCGTAAGAATGAGAGGATGCATGACATTAAACGCCGCGTCGCGTTTTTCCTTCAGCGCATCCTTCGCTCGAGGACATCACATAGCGCGCGCTGAACATGTAACTGCACGACAAACAAGCGCTCGAGGAAGGAGCACAATTCCGCGTGCATCAGCAAGATGGGAAAAATTACAATTTCTAGAAGATAAAAAAAAAATGATGAGAAGTTCTTTTCTCTCTCTCTCTCTCTCTCTCTCTCTCTCTCTCTCTCTCTCTCTCTCTCTCTCTCTCCTCAAGAAGACATTCCCAAAAAGTTTTAGAATGCAGCTGAAAATCCCCCTCTTTGAGTTCTCCAATCTCTTCTGTCAAGCATCTTTGCAAAAGCAGGAGTAAAAATCATATACTCACTATCATCCTCTCCTTGTCCTCTCACCACAAGGACCGCTGCGGCGAGCAGCAGCCCTAACCGGATATCCACAAAGCTGAACATGTCTAAATATTAGACATGTAGACTCTTTGAGGCAAGGGGAATCCTGTTTTGTCCTCAATCATAAACGTAGGGTCCGGTCTGTGTAACTCCAATCCAGACCCTAGCAGAAACTCCCTACTGCCTAAACAAATGTTTGACCCTGGCTTTTATATGCCAAAGTTTTGGGGAGGTGCTGAGTGCACAAGATATCTGCTACATGTTCAAGTCAAAGCGAGTCCCTCCTTCAGCCAAGACAAAGGGCCGCCTTAAAACATGTCAAACTATTCCAAGTCCTCATTACAACGTGGACATTTTGAAACATGGAGAGGATTCTGGATATATATCGTGCTGAGAAATGATAACGGACTCAAGTAGTCTTTGAAATCCTGTGAATCGTGGGAGATGGGAGATGTCTAGATTCAGCTGTTTCGTATCGACTTGGACAAGCTGGACTTACTGGATGTGATCATTTCATGTTTAAGCATTTAGTTGCCAAATGATGATCATATTCTGTAGTTTCTTTATATGATGGTGCGTTGAGTTACTGCAGTGAGCTTTGAGGAACATTGTGAGGTTGCTGCCTTAAAATTTTACATACAATCAGCCTGGATTTTTGTCATTTCAACTCAAATTACAATAACGTATAAGAAAACATGTTTTTGTGACATATTTTTTTACAGTGTTGGGACTAAATGTAGGATTAGAAAGTAGGGTTTACTGTCATTTCTGTCATTGTTTACTCGCCCTTATGTCATTCCAAACATTCATGTTCACACAATGAAAGTCAACATGTTTTTGGAGCACAACGTCCTTCACGGATAAAAGGAAATTCATTAAATGAGTAGATAATGACTGAACTATCTCTTTAACATGGCCGTATAGGCCCAGCGGAATATTTATGTTTTTATGTTCATGATCTAAAGTTGAATAAAAACTATGAACATATTAAAAAAAGGACAGAATTCAACTACTAACAAAATGCATCATATTAAAATATGATGATGCCAGATACACAAACACTGCACAGATGAGATGTGAAATAAATAGGCACAGCCATAGACAACAACATAACATGAATATTTGTGCAAATGTCCATTGCATGTCTGAACATATAAGCAAAGCCGTGAGCCGTTAGCTTTTACATGTGCAACATGTTAATAGAGAAGACTGAGACAAACAGAGAAAGAGAGAGAGAAGAACATCTGGCATTATATCAAACCATACTCATTGCTCTGTGGACACGTTGCAACTTCAAGAGCCATGGCCCTGTCTGACCTGCTTTTCTCACAACTTTACATTAATGCAATAGGAATGCTGAGAGATGGTGCTGGCCTTGTGATAGTTCATATTCTTTGACTACTGCATATAAATGTACTATAATGTGGACTGAGTTGAAACCAGTTTCTTTCAGAATGCATGGGTCAAATATAAGAGCCTACTTATTTTTATTTCTCTGCATTGTATTAAATTATTACATGCAAATGCCTGGGAATTGTCTTCAAATGCCTAGGATTGGCTCACACGTTAGCAAAGACTTCTGTCATCTTTGATTTTGCGGCTGGATATAGCAGAGTAGATGGATCCGGTCACAGGAAAACCATCTGAGTTGAATTTGATGCTGCTTTTATACGCTCAGGCAGAAATCTGAAACCCTAGTTACATGCCTTATCAAAGCTGAAATTAAAAGCTTTTTTTAATTTCAGTGACCACCAGCGCAAAACAGAAATAAACATGTTATTGAACACAACAATAAAATGTTTCTGTTTGCAGCTCCGTACTCATTTGCTTCATATTCATAACTGCCAAATTGCTAAATATCAACATTGCAAATCTTGTTAAATTAAGAGTAACTTTAAGAAATCTAAGGCTGTCTTAAAGGGGTCCTTGATTATAATTTCACTTTTTGTTTTTTTTACTTTAGTGTGTAATGTTGCTGTTTGAGCATAACATCTGCAAAGTTACGACGCTCAAAGTTCAAATCAAAGGGAGATATTTACTTTTATAAATCGCTTTTTAAGGACTACAACAAACGGCTGGTAGAGACTACAGTGAGCTTCTTCACGGGCTGGTGACATCGCAAACCCTAACATTTACATAAACCCGCCCCCGGGAACACGCAACAAAGGCCATGTTGAGAAGAGGAAGAGTTGTTGTAATCGAGCACATTTAGGAGCTGTCGCACATTTATTGCAATACAGTACGAACACAAATGCAATAGCATGTCATAAAGCAAGATGACAACTTAAGTTATAACCATAATTAAACTAAACTATCCATGTTCTCTCTTCATCAGCAGATATTCTCTGGCTTTGAAGGATCTTACAACAGTTCCCACGCCAGCGGTTTATAGATTATCATGACAGAATATGCTAATCAATGGCTTGAAGATCGTTAACTCATAAATTCATCAACTATCCATTCAGAAACGTCCTGTCTCATTCTACATGTTGTCTCTTCTTCTTGAGTCTCTCCATCATTTTGAACATAAGAGGCTGAACAGTTTCTGTCATTTTCAGTGCGTGTCTGCGTGAGGTAATCGGAGCTGCTAACACAAGCTATTGAAGCTCCGCCTTCATCCTGAAAGGGGGCCGGGAGCACCAGCTAATTTGCATTTAAAGGGACACACACAAAAACGGCGCATTTTTGCTCACCCTCAAAAAGTGACAATTTTAACATGCTATAACAATGATCTGTGGGGTATTTTGAGCTAAAACTTCACATACACACTCTGGGGACATCAGAGACTTATTTTACATCTTGTAAAAAGTGATAGGACCCCTTTAAATTGTTGGTAGGTACATTCTCAGAAAAAAAGGTACAAAAGCGATCACTGGGGCAGCGACACCTTTACAAAACTACACCTTTGTACCTGAAGAGTACCGAAATGGTACATATTGGAAGCTTTTTAAAGGGGACGTCCCAGTGACAGCTTTTGTATAATTTTTTTCTGAGAGTGCACCTTGCAAGATTGTGGGGTATAGCTACTTAATAATGTCATATGAGTGTTAGTCTCTTGTTAATTTGAGGAGGTTATTTAACTATTACTGATGTTACTGCAAATTACGAACATCCCAAATCCCTAATGTAGGCAGTAGACGGCAAGTGAGCTTGTTAGAATTTGAGATACATTTGCTCTTCTGGAACTATATTCTTTTGGGAAACTAGATTCCATCACTGTTGGTATCTTACCCTCCAAATGGTGTAATATATCCTAGCCAAGAATATGAGTGAAATTATTTCATATGAAAGAATTATGAAACACATGCCACTACATATGACCATCTAAAATGGCTCATATTTACTCTATCATTCAAAAGGATTTGAAAGAACTCTGTTCTGTTCACCTGTATTTATTTGATTAAAAATACAGTAAAAACTGTATTATGAAATACTTAAAATTTTCGATTGTAATATATATTAAAATGTAATTCATTCCTGTGATCAAAGCTGAATTTTCTGCATCATTACTCCAGTCCTCGGTGATCCTTCAGAAATCATTCTGATGTAATGAGAACATTTCTTAATATAATGGTCACACTTTAGTTTAGGGTCCAATTCTCACAATAACTAACTATTAACTTTACCTCAATAAACTAATTATTAATAGTTAGTAAGGTAGTTGATGAGTTTAGGTATTGAGTGATTAAGGGATGTAGAATATGATCATGCAGAATAAGGCATTAATATGTGCTTCAGAAGTACTAATAAACAGCCAATATCCTAGTATATGCATGCTAATAAGCAACTTTAATAGTGAGAATTGAACCTTAAAATAAAGGGTTACCAATATAATATATTGTGGTTCCTCTTTATAGTCTTGAATAAAAATCCACTGACAATGTCAAATGCATATTGGCAGACAAAGACATGAAGTGCAATCGTCATCTTTAATTTTATTTAACTTGTTAACTTCTAATGAGGTTGTCATTGTAAAAGTTATATTTTTCAATAGCATTACAACTGTTTTAACAAATGTGGTATGAGAGTATTTTTTTCGGTAATATTGCCTTTTTTATCAGACACCAGGCTGACATTATTATTATTTTTATTATTATTATTATTATTATTCACTTTATTCAAGGTTAAATTGGTCCATCACCGTGCAACAACACACAATCACTTGTTCACCTTCAAAATGTATTTACTTTCTTGATAGTGAGAACTTTTTCCTATTGAAAGATGTGAAAGACAGACAGTGCAGATTGGGGCAGGGCGAGGTTTAAATAGAAGTGGTAATTTTCTGTGCTTTTGTTTTACAGGAGTTGCAGTAATATGTGCCTCTGTGGCGAGTGTCTGGCAGAGATCAGACTGGTGGTTGGGATGGACATTTATACAAGGCCTGCACAGTTAGATTGTCTTTTCTGAACCATTACTTTAAGGCTACTGTACAATATGACTAAAATATCACACGTCACCTTCCTTGAGCTTTTCCACCATTAATGAAGCTGCATTTCCTCTTCAATGCCTCCTCACAAACTACCAGACACCAAACCACTCAAACGCTGATCACATAAAGCCAAATTTAAATATGGACACAAACAAGGAAACAGCTACCAGCAACAATATACAAACAACTACACCAGCCAAATAGGCAGTGAAATTCAAAACACTGAAACAAACAAACATTTATTTGTCTCAGATTGAACGAGGCTCACATGTCAGTCTTTATAAAGTCATTGGTACTTAACATAACAAGCACTGCGGTTCACTGGAGCAGAACTTAAGACAAGAAGCAGTGGGTCGATCTGAATTCAGATGTGTTCACATGTGCATCAAAATGCTGATAACTGTCACCAAATTAGCTTATTGTTAAAAAAAAGAGCGAAAATGACAGAAAATTCTGCTAGCTACAGTTTCAAATAGGGATGCGCTGATATGAAAAACTTAGCTGATACCGATAACCGATAATGCTTTACCGTTATATTGTCCAATACATCTAAATCCAAATTTTTATATCATTTTTGAGAGCCTGATTACAAAAACAAAAGTCTCACCATTAAAAGACATGTCTCAAGCACACAATTATGATGTTCTCATTATAATTTTATTTACTCTGTTTGACACACTTGCGCTTCACATGTTGCACTGAAGTGTGTTTTCCTTTTTTTTTAAGTGATTCCAATCATATTTTAAGCAATTCAAAACCATCATGGTGAACAGTGTGCATCTGAAGTGTCCCAGCTGAAGGAGATAATACATGATTTATCGGCTTTAAGATATCGGCAACATTTTTTATCAATAACATTAAAGATGAACATATATCGGCCGATACTGATACCGTGCATCCCTAGTTTCAAATTATATCCAAGCATCTTTCTGTTTTATTTAATCAAAATATCTACCCCTTTCTCTTGCAGCGACATCTCTTCTCTGATGACGAGGGCGGAGCAACCTGTCACTCACATGAGATCCACCAATAGCAAACCACAGCCATAATAAATTCTCTATGGACAAAATCAAGCCACGCCCTACATTTGTTCTTGCTCCAGAACTTCCGTTTCATGCTGACTTGACATGAAGCACGGGATCACAGATGTACTGATGTCTTGAACAACAACATTATTGCAAATGTGATATTGCTTTTAATAGCAATAATAATTTTGGGGATGTTGAGTAACATACATATTTCACAATAGTGCCAGTTACTTTGTTTTTGCAACACACAGTAGTGACGTTTCCTATCTGTATGAATCCATGTGTTTGAATGAATCAATTCAAATGATTCAATGAATAATGTGTGAATGATTCAATGACTGACTCATAATCAATGTCTATTAAACTTCAATAAGAACACTTTTTCTGTTACCTCAGTGTGGGGTCCCTCCCCAATAATTGTAATTATTTAAAATGAAATAAATCATTTAAAATAATTAAATAATCATTGCTATGCTTTAAAGAAATACATTTATCTTGATGTGTATACTAAAGCATAATTTAAAGTACTTGATTATACTTTTAACTGTAGAGTATTTTTTCATGTTTAATATGTTTTAAAGGGACAGTTCACCCTAAAATGAAAATTAAGTCATTATTTACTCACCCTGGTGATGTTATAATGCCATATGCTCTTCTACTTAATGGACCACAAAAAAAAAAAAAAAAAAAAAAAAAATGTCCTGCTCGTGCTTGTCCATATAATGGCAGTGAATAGCGACCATTTAGTATACGTGGTTTATGAATATGCAAATGAGCCCCGCCTCTACTCACTCACACCAGCTCAGAGATCCAGTCGCTCAACTTTACTGTAGTAAATGCTGCACAGTGGTATCGCTCTTTACAGCATCAGACACATAACGGTAATTCATATGATTAGTCTTTGGCTTGACTATGTTATCAAACAGCTAGTAATGTGTTGCTAATGTTACACAAACCATGTTCCCGTTCGCCATCTCATTCTGCCTTCTAAAAATCAGCATCATTAGAAACACTTTGAACATCATAGAACGTCAGTGGAGAAAGGCATATAGTTCATCATAACATACATCACATGCATTATTCACCTAGACTGGGTAAACCGATTTGATTTCATCCTGCAGCTCAGGCTGGAAACCTGTACATTAATTTATCCTGCTTCTGTCACATTTTTGCGGGAACCAATCACAGACTGGCTTATCCAGCTGGTGCGCTATTGGTGCGTTTAACACGATGACGGATGTAGAAGGGTGGATCGATGCCTGTTGATCACGCCTCTTGTGGTCTGATTGGTTGAAGGACTATCCAACTGCGTACAGAGTCATTTGAACTATGCCCGTTGATCACGCCTCTTGTGCAGTAGAAAATACAGAGCAGACTTCCCAGACCAATGTTCAATCTTAAATTGAGCTTGGTCTGGTGATAGCCAGACAATTATTCACCCGCTATATTGATAAATGTACCCAATTTTTCATATCAGCAGAAAAATATTACCTGGCTTCTCTTGAGACTCTCCTGCTTCTGAGCAGTCAGTTAATGATATATTCGAAAGCCCGCCCACACGTTGACGTGATTGGTTACAAGGTAGTTTGTGACGTCAGAAACACCAGCGATGTCTTTGGTTTTAAGGAGAAAATACTGCAATGGTCTTTAGCAATGGTCTTTATTTATAAATTTGCACATGGTTTGTCTTAAAGCATATTAAAAACACCACATAGACATATAAACAACATTAAAACCTTGATTTTTGTATATGGAGTCAAATACATATACAGGTGTCAGTAGAAATGACATTAAAGTATCTTTAATTTACAATAAATGCTTGTCAGTACATTTGGCAGTACAATTAAAAGACAACAAAATAACGTTAATAAAGAATTTTAAGTCAATAAAAACGTGATCCCTTTAAAGGTGAAGTGTGTGGTTTCTTCTCCAATAAGGCCCTGTCCCAAACGGCACCATAAAAGTGTAAATGAAGTGTGCCATTTCAGTCAAATAAATAGCCCCGCCCTAATCTCACATCATTGGTTTCTGTGTCAGCCTGATCAGAATAATCAATCAGAGGTATTTTAACATTGATAAAATGACATCACTGTGGAAATGGAGTAAAAGATTTAGTACCTCACCCTTACAAAATGATGTCCCATACAGTATATTCAGGTGGGAAGTGGTATTTTTGTTTGTCTATCTATGCCATGACGTTTGGATAGCGCACATGCAGGGAGGTGGAGGGGATTCCTCAGCCGTTCGCTTTTACAAGCACATGTTTGTACTTGCTGCATGCACTTGAAGTGCTGAGAGAGACTCACTCTGTCTCTTGCTATTCTTAATGTCCAGTCAATCACCCTTTAAGGGCCTCAGATAGACCTAAAAGTTTGTGTGCATGCAAAACTGCAAGAGAATAGTTCAGCGGTTGCTCAGTTGTTTAGAAAATGTCTGCTGGATTACAAATGCCTTGTGTGTCATGCAGAGTTCTGATCCAAATAACTTTGATTTTAGGCATTTAATTAACACACATTTAAGTTGACCTCCACAAATAGTCACAATATGAGATTGACATATGACATAGCCTGTAATACATAAAATATACAAAAGTTAAAAGCTAAAAACTTGTACTCCATAACCAGACGTCTCCACTGGTGATGCTAGAGCAAGATCTGTGTCTGACTAATGCTTTCCTGATACGCGTCCAGCTTTTGTTTGCAAAATGTTCAACCCCAGTCTGAAGCATTCCAGGACCTCTCTCACATGCCGCACACTTAGAAAAATGTTTCGTTAAAGATGAACTTGGCATAGCCTTTAACAAAATTAATTTAGTGTTTTGTTGGAATTCAGAGAAAACTGTTTTGATAGAGTAAAAGATTTTACCCTTGTGAAACAGAAGCACACTTTCAGAAAGAGTTACTTATTATGGATATAATATACTTGAGATGCTTAATTGCATGTTATTTACAATAAAACAAACATGCGTTAGAGTTTAAATGTATATTAAATGCCGTTAATTGAACTTAAGGGTGTTTTTGACCCGCTTAAGTGCATTTGAATTTATGGTAAACTAAAATATACTTTAATGTCATTTCCATTGAAACTTGTATGCCATGAATTTAAATATATTTGTGATTATACATTTGCAATGACTGAATTCAAATGCAGTACATTCTGGCCCGGTTTCACAGACAGGGCTTAGATTAAACCAGGATTAGGCTTTAGTTTAGTTAGGGCATTTAAGCAGCTTTTATAAACGTGCCTTAGAAGAAAAAAGCATTACTGGTGTGCATCTTGAGACAAAATGGCACGGAGATATTTTAAGATATGCCAAGTTGCTTTCAGTTAAAACAGCTCAAACATCCATTTTAGTCTGGGACTAGATTTATGCCTTGTCAAGCATTAACTTTAAATGTAATATTGAAAAACACAGTTAAAAGTGCTTTAGTCTGTTCACATCATAAGTTGATTAAAACAATGATTTAAAATGTACTTTGAAGTAAAACGTTTGGTAACACTTTATTTTACAGTGTCCTTGTTACACGTTACATGTATACTATAGTAATAACAGTAAATTATGCATAATTACATGCAACTAACCTTAAACCAAACCCTACATGTAGTTAATTAATATTACCCAGTACTTAAATGTATAATTACACAGTAACACTTTATTTTAAGGTATCTTTGTTACAGTGTAATTATATATTTAAGTACTGAGTAATAATAATTAACTATGTGTACTTACTATAGGGTTAGGGTAGGGTTGAGGGTTAGTAGCATGTAATTATGCATAATTTACTGTTATTACTATGGTAAGTACATGTAACATATGTAAGGTTCAGAGTACCTATAGTGTCATTACTACAATAAGTACATAGTATGTTCATGCGGACATAGGACTGTAAAATAAAGTACATTATCTACAAGTACAGTTTTAAAAAATACTCGTGCATACAATACAATTAAGCACACTTTTTCACAAGAGTAAATCCGTAGTGCAAAAGTTGAAACTGAAATAGGTATTAAAATAATAACACGAAACAAGAATTTAAATTAATCCTGTGAGATATAGCAACTGTTTTTACATTGAAGAATAAAGATGAATCAGTATTTCTGTTTTTTGCATTGTATTTATTTTTCAAGCGTTCATTGATGTCAACCAGGTGATTTACCCTGATCCGCCCACTCTCTCTTTTCCCCTCCTGCTCTCCACCCCTTCACTCCTCAAGAAGTGATTTGTATCCTCAGGCCAGCTAGACAGGCTAAAGGTTACGCAGCTAGAAATCTGGGAGATCTGATTCCAACAAGGCTTCATTTAATGCTTTAGGATTGGATGCTTCAGCTTAAAATGGTTTGGACAGTCTTAGTACTGTCTGATAGTCGACTGTGCTTGCCATGGTTTTACAGAAATCTAGGGCCAATTTTGAATCTCCTTCCCACTCTAAAGACATGTGGGCTGATAAAGAGAAATTAATCCTAGACAAACACCTGAGGGCAAACTCTACCTGGTGAAAATATCTCTTTCAACAAGTGTCTTCATGCTGCCACCTTGAGTTCAACGCACAGTTACTTACAATACAGCAGAAGCTATGCATTGAATCAAATGAAAAAAGATTAACTCGATTACAGGGTGGAAGCCTTCTTCCGATTGCTTGGCAGTCTTGCACTTTGGAAAGCTGGAATCATTGTGATATGTAGTCATTTTGTAATCATATGGCTTTCACTCCCTCTGTCTTTAGACTGTAAGCCCAAAGAAGCCCCTTCATTTCATCTCACAGGCCAGTATTTTACTGTCTCGGCGTAAATTTTGGTGACAGTGATGATGCAGTTACGGACAAAAGCATCTCTTGCCATGTCGACATGTTATTCTTTCTGCATTTGAGAATCTTCTCTATTTTTGCAAAACTGTCAGGAAGCTGAGGGTTAATGAAAGACTGTATGAAATTAATTCAGAACCGACCCACGACAACCTAGATTAGTGTTGAACTCATTACCAGGTCACTGTGCACTTTTCTCAAACCACGTCACCAGCAGAATTTTTTTTTTTTTTTTTTTTTAAGTGTGAGGAGACGAAGGAGGAGAAAACAGACCTCATGGATCTTGTTGCATGGCCCTCCTCCAACCCCACCCGATCTTGAACCACCCCAGTAAAGATTGTAAAAACTTTGAAAAAAGGTTTTTCTTGTTTCGTTCAGACATCCAGCAATGCAGCATGAATGCACAAAAATATAAATTGTGAAGTTGTTAAATAATATTACAAATTTACCTAATATATACAACAATCAGGCATAACATTATGACCTAATATTGTGTTGGTCCCCCTTTTGCTGCCAAAACAATGTTGTGGTATCTGGCACCAAGATGATGATAGCAGCAGATCCTTTAAGTCCTGTAAGTTGCGAGGTGGGGCCTCCATGGATCGGACTTGTTTGTTCAGCACATCTCACAGATGCTCGATTGGATTGAGATCCGGGGAATTTGGTGGCCAAGTCAACACCTCAAACTCGTGCTCCTCAAACCATTCCTGAAGCATTTGTGCTTTGTGTCAGGAGCATTATCCTGCTGGAAGAGCCACAGCCACCAGGGAATACCGTTTCCATGAAAGGGTGTACATGGTCTGCAACAATGCTTAGGTAGGTGGTACGTGTCAAAGTAACATCCACATGGATGGCAGGACCCAAGGTTTCCCAGCAGAACATTGCCCAAAGCATCACACTGCCTCCGCCGGCTCGCCTTCTTCCCATAGTGCATCCTGGTGCCATGTGTTCCCCAGGTAAGCCACACACACACATACCCAGACATCCACGTGATGTAAAAGAAAACGTGATTCATCAGACCAGACCACCTTCTTCCATTGCTCTGTGGTCCAGTTCTGATGCTGTTCTGGTGCCACTGTTGGTGCTTTCGGCGGTGGACAGGGGTCAGCATGGGCACCCTGACTGGTCAGTGGCTATGCCGCCCCATATGCAACAAACTGAGATGCTCTGTGTATTCTGACACCTTTCTATCAGAACCAGCATTAACTTCATGAGCAGTTTGAGCTCCAGTAGCTCGTCTGTTTGATCGGACCACACGGGCCAGCCTTCGCTCCCCACGTGCATCAATGAGCCTTGGCCGCCCATGACCCTGTGGCCGGTTCTCCACTGTTCCTTCCTTGGAGCACTTTTGATAGATCCTGCCCACTGTAGACTAATATATGCCACCCACTAACCCACCCAGGTGCTGTGATGAAGAGATTATCAGTGTTATTCACTTCACCTGTCAGGCATAATGTTATACCTGATCAGTGTACACACACACACACACACACACACACACACACACACACACACACACACACACACACACACACACACACACACACACTGTTCAATGCATTTAGACATGGTCAAGATGATCTGCTAAAGTTCAAAATGAGCATCAGAATGGGGAAGAAAGGGGATTTAAGTGACTGAACGTGGCATTGTTGAATCTAGGGCATTATATACAGTAGACATTACTCCAGTGTCACATGATCCTTCAGAAATCATTCTGATATGATGATTTACTGCTCAAGAAACATTTATGATTATTATCAATGTTGAAAACAGTTGTGCTGCTTCATATTGTTTTGTGGAAACCGTGATACATTCAGGAATCTTTGATTAATAGAAAGTTCATAATATAAATATGTTGTAGTATTATAAAATGGCTTTATTGTCACGTTTGATGCATCCTTGCTGATTAAAAGTATTAATTCCTTTAAAATGTACTGACCCTAAACATTTCTCTCTTATAGTCCATCTTATTCTCATTAGTCGCTGAGGTCTGTAGACACGCCCACTGAGGCTCGTTCTCCTCCTCAAAGTTCAATCCCCTCCTTCATCCCCAGTCAGAGACAGACAAAACCAGAAAGAAACAGAATGGAAAATATGACTGAATTCTACCCAGACTACAGATAATGTGAAGCTGGAATTCATGACACAACCCACTGCAGGGGAAAAGACACTGAGGAACTAAGACACTGGAAATAAAAACATTTCAAACAGCTAAAAACACTCCAACAGACTCAACATGCTAAGAAAAGACATGTAATTAATACATTAAGTACATAATTACAAAAACTGAAGCTGATTCATTATTTTATTAGTTGATATATTTGGTGATTTTTAGATGTTGTAACATGTAATGTTTGGAAAAGCTTCAGGCTGTATGATACACTACATCAGGCTCAACACATGACAGATGTGTTTTTTCAGTCTTATTCTTCAGTCTCTTCCAAACACAAGTTCCAGCCGCTCTGGCAGACATTTTCAACATCGGAAACCTCTGTCCAGAGAAACATCTGAAAAAGAGCTTTCCCACTTCTTCTCTAATACATTGTTCCTCACTCTCTGGCTGTGTTGCCTGGTTTTATCTTGTACGGTGGTTGTTGTCCTGTTTGCATTACTGTCAGTAGCAAACAGCTGGAGGACACACAATATTTTTTATTTCTCTTTTGTAGTGTGTTCTTTGTATCTCAACTTGCAACGCCAAGCTCATGGGTTTAATTTCCTCGGGAATCCACATAGTGACGAAAGTTGCTTTGGATAAAAGAAAGTCATATCAGAGGAGAAAGTATCTTACATTGGGCCACGTGTCTAAACATTTGCTGTGATTCAGAGTTATAAGACAAACAGTCATTTTGTGTCCTTTGAGGAGGTCTGAGAGATTTTCCCTGTCCAAATCCCTCCCTGCTCAAATGGGGATAACCAATTCAAGCTTCAGTACATCAGCATGAGCTTCTCCAAGACCTCAACAAGATCAGACATCTCCTTCAGCAGCTTTGATGTGACGAATGCGATTATGATGATTAGTATTATTAGTGTTCTTAACATTATGGAACAATATATATATATATATATATATATATATTATATATATATATATATATATATATATGGAACAATATATATATATATATATATATATATATATATACTATTTAATTTGAATTGATTTGAATTGATTTTGTTAAATGTAAATATTATTAAAGTGTGTCTGAAACATGTTGAGCTGCACCAGATATAATATAATTTTAGTTACAATTATTTCTCCACAGACTAAGGACTATTTTGTTTGATTTATTCACTTTCTTCAAAGTCTGGTTAATTTCAGTGGCATTTTTATGCATTTAGCAGAAATTGACGTTGATCAAAGAGTTGATCATGGTGCTAGCAATGTCAGGACCATGGGTTTGGTTCCCAAGGAATGCATGAACTGGTCAAATGCATACTGTACATTGAATGCTTTAAAGTCCCAGTGAACCGGAAGTAGCAGTGAGTTTTCTTCAGTGCTGTGACGTATTTCCAAGTGAAAGGGAATATTGAACAGAGGGCAGGGTTTGACTTCAGCGCTCCTCCTCTCCATCTCTCGCTCATAGCAGACTAACGGCTGGAGGGGGCGTGGTTACGCATTTTCAAACCTAAGCCGTCAAACTGACATCATCTGAGAAGGAACGCCGTTTCCAGACCGGAAGTTACTTTTCAGATTTTGATTAAAGATTACCGCGACAAACTATTTTTTTCTGTGTATTAACTTGCACGGATTAATTGTTCACCCTAAGACCTTTAATATGTGCTAACAAAGTAAATGGGGTCCATTTTGATTTCATGAGGACTTTAAAGTTGCTTTGGATAAAACGATCTGCTAAATGCATAAGATGTTAATGTAAATTGCCAGAAAATGTAAGGTCATCATTGCAAATCTGGCAGTGGCATTCCTGAAATCTGCCTGTGGGTAGGCGAGGAGAATCCTTTTTTAATTTTTTTTTTTATTTATGAGTAAAGAGGAGTTGAGAGAGCATTGGAGATGTGTGAGCAGAGCAAAGGGAATTAGCTCAGCGCTGTGTCTGGAAACCTCATCATCCCCTGACGCCACCGCACAAGCACTCATAAATACTGCTGCAGGACGAAGCACAGGCAGCTAGAGAAAGGCAGGAGGGAAAAAGGGAGTCAGGGACAGAGAAAGAAAAGCAAGAGAAGAGGCAAAGTAGAAGAAAGACCACAGCTGAGAGAGGGATTGGTGGGAGAATCTATAGTTTGTATGTGCACAGAATAAAGAGATTTGCCTGGCACACAGATGCGGGCAACTGTCTCATGAAGCATCTGGAAAATCCTGAACAGGAAGAGAAGCAGAATGAGTCAGACCTCGCAAACGTAGACCACAGACAGACTGCAGCCCATCACCCACAAATCTCACTCTACACAGCAAGAAACAGGGAAACATCCAAAACGTTAGACAATCTGTCTAACGTGTTAAACATATGTACCCAGTAGCGCTTCATGTACAGCTTTCAGTGTGTGCTTAATGTTCACTGGTAATGTTGACTCATATACTCTAGTTTAAAAGCATTTTTTCTTGTAAGATTAGTCAGCGTTTCTTGACATAATTTAGTTTCAAAAGAGAACTAAGACTGCTACTGTACCTTTCAGACTTGTATAATTAAGTGACCTCTGAAATGATTGGCTAATCTCCCCAGTTGCAGTCATTCACACTCTTGTTCAGTGTGGACCAGATTTCTGAATGAGCATTGAAATGTGATGACAATATGATTTCTAAATGACCCGTGTTTGCATCTTATTCTGCATAGATGGCTTGCATTGTGAAAGTTAGCTACTTTTTAAATAGAGTGCAACAGTGCCAACTATTTTTTTAACAGCCTTGCTTCTGGAAGTATTTTCCCCATTCATTTTTCTCATAAGGAAAAAAAAAAAAAAAACTTTGTTAAAGACTATAATAAACCATGAACCAAACCAACCAGCTATGAGGAGAATCACAACATTACAAATGTTGATTTGAAGCAAAGAATTGTTTGAATATTGAATGAAACGACAAATAACTTTACAGAAAGAAAAGTTAATGAAAGAAAGAACTGAATGAAGCATTAAGAATGACATTCGAAATGACAGATATAAAACTATTGATTTAAAGATGCTGATTGTATAGAAACATAATTTTACATCAATTGCAATATATATATATATATATATATATATACATCGATCATGCATAACATAATGACCACTGACAGGTGAAGTGAATAACACTGATAATCTCTTCATCACAGCATCTGGGTGGGTTAGTGGGTGGCATATATTAGACAGCAACCCGGTCTGCAGTGGTCAGGATCTATCAAAAGTGCTCCAAGGAAGGAACAGTGGTGAACCGGACACAGGGTCATGGGCGGCCAAGGCTCATTGATGCACGTGGGGAGCGAAGGCCGATCAAACAGACAAGATCAAATTACTCAAGAAGTTAATGCTGGTTCTGATGGAAAGGTATCAGAATACACAGAGAATCTCAGTTTGTTGCGTATGGGGCGGCATAGCCGCTGACCAGTCAGGGTGCCCATGCTGACCCCTGTCCACCGCCGAAAGCACCAACAGTGGCACGTGAGCATCAGAACTGGACCACGGAGAAATGGAAGAAGGTGGCCTGGTCTGATGAATCAAGTTTTCTTTTACATCACGTGGATGGCTGGGTGTCCGCTTACCTGGGGAACACATGGCACCAGGATGCACTATGGGAAGAAGGCGAGCCGGCGGAGGCAGTGTGATGCTTTGGGCAATGTTCTGCTGGGAAACCTTGGGTCCTGCCATCCATGTGGATGTTACTTTGACACGTACCACCTACCTAAGCATTGTTGCAGACCATGTACACCCTTTCATGCAAAAGGTTTTCCCTGGTGGCTGTGGCTCTTCCAGCAGGATAATGTGCCGGCCACAAAGCAAAAATGGTTTGAGGAGCACAACAAGTTTGGTTATAATGTTATGCCTGATCGGTATATATATATATATATATATATATATATATATATATATATATATATATATATATATATATATATATATATATATATATATATATATATATACACACACACTACATTGCCAAAAGTTTTGGTACGCCTGCCTTTACATGCACATGAACTTTAATGACATCCCATTCTTAATCTGTAGGGTTTAATATGGAGTTGGCCCACCCTGTGCAGCTATAACAGCTTCAACTCTTCTGGGAAGGCTTTCCACAACGATTAGGAGTGTGTTTATGGATTTTGTTGACCATTCTTCTAGAAGTGCATTTGTGAGGTCAGGCACTGATGTTGGATGAGAAGGCCTGGCTCACAGTCTCCGCTCTAATTCATCCCAAAGGTGTTCTATCGGGATGAGGTCAGGACTCTGTGCAAGCCAGTCAAGGTCCTCCACACCAAACTCACTCATCCATGTCTTTATGGACCGACGCTTTGTGCACTGGAGCGCAGTCATGTTGGGACAGGAAGGGGCCGTCCCCAAACTGTTTCCACAAAGTTGGGAGCATGAAATTGTCCAAAATGTCTTGGTATGCTGAAGCATTAGGAGTTCCTTTCACTGGAACTAAGGGGCCAAGCCCAACCCCTGAAAAACAACCCCACACCATAATCCCCCCTCCACCAAACTTTACACTTGGCACAATGCAGTCAGGCAAGTCCCGTTCTCCTGCAACCGCCAAACCCAGACTCATCCATCGGATTGCCAGACAGAGAAGTGTGATTGGTCACTCCAGAGAACACGTCTCCACTGCTCTAGAGTCCAGTGGTGGCGTGCTTTACACCACTGCATCCCACGCTTTGCATTGCACTTGGTGATTTAAGGCTTGGATGAGCTGCTCGGCCATGGAAACCCATTCCATGAAGCTCTCTACGCACTGTTCTTGAGCTAATCTGAAGGCCACAGGAAGTTTGGAGGTCTGTAGCTATTGACTCTGCAGAAAGTTGGCGACTTCTGCGCACTGTGACCCTCAGCATGCGCTGACCCCGCTCTGTGATTTTACGTGGCCTAACACTTCGTGGCTGAGTTGCTGTTGTTCCCAATTGCTTCCACTTTGTTATAATACCACTAAGTTGACTGTGGAATATTTAGTAGCAGGGCTTGACATTAACACCCGTCAACCCATTGAATTTTATTGTAGTCTTCTCAAAAGCCATCTATAATCACGTTGCATGTTATAACCAACTACACACGATTCTTTTGAGCTTATGATTGCAATGTCTAATAATTGACTCTCACTGAAGTCTGCACTCTCATCATAAACAACACAGCAGAGATGCACGAGCAGGAGATTCCTTCATCATACAGTTTTGTTCAGCAGCAAAAATAGTTTCAAACAAAGATCACAGCAGAACGCGCATCTGATGTGACTGTGCAAAAGTTGGCTTGATGTTGGACGTTCAATATTCCTGTGTCTAAAGTTACATACGACATTGGTATGCACAATTCTAACTTCGATAGCATTTGAAGAGAATGACTTACAGTCATAAAACCAACTGTAAAGTGTTCATCTAGGTGTCAGGTATGATGCACACCTTTTAGATTTTTGATAATTAATAAAATAAAATCACATGAAAATATAGATATGCCTATGTATTTCACTAGGCTACTGTATGGGCTTATACACAAAATATACTAGATTTAAATATGTCATAGCTGATAGAACACTGATGAGAATATTGTTTGAGAATAAATATTATATATAATACATATTATAATAAATTATACTTACAGACAAGCAACCATTTTCTCTAGGAGCTCTACACACAACCGTATCAGAGCTAAATAGACCTATTTGATGATATCACGTTATAAATTTCATGTAGACTTGATCATGTAGAGTTGGTGTGTACAGTGCTCATTTACATATAGCAATAACAAATTTCCCAACAACAATATTGTGGCCAGTGAAAATGCTGAGTGGCTAGTAACTTTGGAAAACCACTAGCCACAGTGGCTGGTGAGCAAAAAAGTGAATGTCAAGCCCTGTTTAGTAGTGAGGAAATTTCAGGAATGGAATTGCACAGGTGGCAACCTATCATGGTCCCACGCTTGAGTTCACTGAGCTCCTGAGAGCGACCCATTCTTTCACAAATGTGTGTAGAAGCGTCTGCATGCCTAGTGCTTGATTTATACACCTGTGGCCATGAAGGGATTGAACACCTGAACTCAGGGATTTAGAGGGGTGTTTAAAAGTGTATACAATCACCTAACCTTGTAGCTCATAGTAGGTCTGTCTTTCAAAATCTATTTTTATTTCCGGAACCAGACTGTTGCACTCTTTTCAAAACAAAAATCTCTTTAAAATACTATAAAAGTTTATATATTTCTAGCTTACATTATACAATGATGTGACAAAATTTAAAAGACTTTAAGTGTCTACAATATATTCCTTCACCTAAAACAGGTGGTCTGAGATGTTCCCAACAACTGAGACAGGTGTCTCTAACAGGAACCGAAGACTCTTAAGGGATGATTTGATTTGGCAGTTATTTTGTGTAACTTTGTAAGTAAAACCTTACAAGAGAGAAATTCCCTGAACACAGCCAAGTCCTGTTGCTGTGTTGATGCGCTGTGAAAGGCGAGCCAGCAGCTCCATTCCTCAAACACACAACTTGCCAGAGAGCACCACTAAAATAATCTATGCTTCCTCCTCTCTATCCCGGTTCCCAGTCGCTGTCTCTGTTCCTGATGGATCTTTTCTGTTCACTTGAGCACATCAGGTAGATCCATCTGTCCGTCTGGCTGCTCCCACTGTAGCTCTCCATATCAGCCACTTACATATCAGAGGTTAACGCCGCCATGAAGAACCGGCCAATCATAACAGAGCAACAGCTGCTGTGTCCCACCCACTTTGATTCACACGGCTTGACCCACTATATTATTCTGGAATTATGAAGAAGACTCACATCCATGAGAGCTGATCCAGGAAACTGTTATAGACTTTATGAGAGGAAATTATATCAGATAAAGCAGTATATTATTTCATAATATTTCTTTTTTTAAAATTTTTTTATACTCCATATATTGTCACAGCTGGTTAAAGAGTACACTCTAAAAAATGCTGGGTTAAAAACAACCCAAGTTGGGTTGAAAATGGACTAACCCAGCGATTGGGTTGTTTTAACCCAGTAAATGGGTTGTTTTAAGGCTTAACATTCACTTTTTTGCTCACCAGCCACTGTGGCTAGTGGTTTTCCAAAGTTACTAGCCACTCAGCATTTTCACTGGCCACAATTTTGACATTGATACCATGGGAAAAAACAGCCATTCTCTACTCTTTACATTCACTTAAAACAACTGACTGTGTTTACATGAATGAATACTCATCAAGACCAGCATTTTGACATTATCTTGTGTATATTTAACTTTATGTGCATGTAACCCGTCCTGTTCGAACCGCCAATCTAAGCGGGACTTGAACCCGGGTCCGCCTGCATGAGAGTCAGACCCTCTAACAAGGCTAAAGGCTGCAAGCTCTAATGTCAGCTGCTAGAGCGTCTCTTGAGATCAGAGGAGTGAGGTTTACTAGTACTAGTATAAACAATTCACTGGGTACGGAGTACAATGAAAATTTGATCTGTTCCAAACAATAAACTTGATAAATCATGTCCCACTAGAGTCAATGAACACACACTGTCCGTCCCTGTCCTGAAGAGATTAGAGCTCATGTCGCACAGAAAGAAGGAAATAGAAGGGGACTGATTGATCAATAATGCTGTCAAGGGAAAACTACACTTATTCAAGATGCATTAAAGGCATGATTGGTAGATCTGTTATTTCACATATATTTCTGCACAAACACATTTGCTTCTCTATAGTATGTATGTGAGCATTCAGCACAGACACTTTTTATCTAAATATTTCTGTCAATCATTACTCTAACCCTGTCAAAGTCCACAACAACAATCGTAACAATCTATTTGACAAGATCTAATAGAGTTTTTAGAGATTACATCCAGATCTGCTGAAGCAGGACTCAGACATAGTCCTCCGTGAGCACTTGAGAATAGAGCAGAAACAGTGACTTCAATGGAAAAGAATGTACAGCGCTCTCTTCACCCTCCCCAAACTCAGGCAATATGTTCTCTTTCTCTCTCTCTCTCACTCACTTTCGCAAACCCACAGTTTTGCGGTGAATAGGAAGGACTGTAATGTGCAGTGATGACCACAGTCTTCCCTTAACTTTTCCTCTCACTCACTCACTTAGTTTTTTAGTGTTGCCACGTCTGATGCACTGTAAGTGACGGGTTGCGTTCACTGACCCGGAGAAAAAGACAATGATGAGCATGTGCACGTTCACAGCCTTCTTCCAGTTTGGTGTCTTTAGGAAAGGTAGATACACTAATGTTTTTGTAGCTCTCCATCACAGTGAAAATTTATTAAAAAAATTCTTTTTAGACACATATTTAGTCTATTTCTGCTTTGTTCCCCATCTTAAGTTTTTAATCCAGAGTTCTGGAACACTGGAACAGCCCCACATGAGAGAGAGAGAGCGAGAGAGAGAGAGAGAGAGAGAGAGAGAGAGAGAGAGAGAGAGAGAGAGAGAGAGAGAGAGAGAGAGAGAGAGAGAGAGAGAGAGAGAGAGAGAGAGAGAGAGAAAGAGAGAAAGAGAGACTAGTTTACACCATATGTTCTGATGTGGGACTAGAAAGATAATTTATTTTCATTACCATGGAAACCATAATAATCATTTTCAGATGTCCACAGAGTACAGCAGTGTTATTTTAGTGACATTGAGATACTACTATAGTTTTCATTAAAGTGCCCCTATTATGCTTTTTTGAATATTGCCTTTCATGCAGTGTGTAATATTGCTGTTTGTGAATGTAAAAGGTTTTAAAGATAAAGTGCACGAAAAAAACAGCAATTCCAGTCTCACTTCCTGTTACCTACAAAATAATTTAACAAATTTGCATAATGCCAGCCTATGGTCTAGTCTACTTTGACATACACTCCTAAAGGATGAGGGCCCAGACTTTATACGGAAAAACCTAAGGCATCATTACTGTTTGCAACACTGTGCTGAAATTTAGAGGTGGTATAATGGCCGTTTGGTTTCCGACACGCATTGTAAGTGGCCAACTAATCACAACAGACTGGGCCATCTAACCAATCAGAGCAGAGTAGACCAATCACAACAGACTGGGCCATCTGACCAATCAGAGCAGAGTAGACCAATCACAACAGACTGGACCATCTGACCAATCAGAGCAGAGTAGACTAATCCAAAAAAGACTGAGCCATCTGACTAATCAGAGCAGAGTAGACCAATCAACAGACTGGACCATCTGACCAATCAGGGCCAGTCTAACCAATGAGCCAGACTAATCAGAGCAGAGTAGACCAATCACAACAGACTGGGCCATCTAACCAATCAGAGCAGAGTAGACCAATCACAACAGACTGGGCCATCTGACCAATCAGAGCAGAGTAGACTAATCCAAAAACGACTGAGCCATCTGACTAATCAGAGCAGAGTAGACCAATCACAACAGACTGGGCCATCTGACCAATCAGAGCAGAGTAGCCCAATCACAACTGACTGGGCCATCTGACCAATCAGAGAAGAGTAAACCAATCACAACAGACTGGACCATCTGACCAATCAGAGCAGACCAATCACAACTGACTGGCCATCTGACCAATCAGCGCTGAGTAGACCAATCACAACAGACTGGACATAGACCAATCACAATAGACTGGACCATCTGACCAATCAGAGCAGACCAATCACAACTGACTGGGCCATCTGACCAATCAGAGCAGAGTAGCCCAATCACAACTGACTGGACCATCTGACCAATCAGAGCAGAGTAGACCAATCACAACAGACTGGACCATCTGACCAATCAGAGCAGACCAATCACAACTGACTGGGCCATCTGACCAATCAGAGCAGAGTAGACCAATCCAAAAAAGACTGAGCCATCTGACCAATCAGAGCAGAGTAGGCTTTCAGAAAGGAGGAGTTTAGAGACTGTATCTTCAAACAAACAGTTTTCAGACTCTGACATAATGACACAATGACATTTAATCATTGCTTCCTGTGAACTCTACACCAGAGGTGCCCAGTCCTGTTCCTGGAGCTCTACACTGCATCACAATGCGCCTACTTACAGGGTTAGTTCACCCAAAAATGAAATTTCTGTCATTAATATTAAGATATTTTGATGAAATCTGAGAGCTTTCTGACAACAAAAATACAAACAACAAAAATAATGACTTTATTCAACAATTTCTTCTCTTCTGTGTCAGTCTCTGCACACATTGTAAACACAGTGCAGCGCTTCCGGGTTCTACGTCAGAACGCATACTCATTATTGGCCGGCTCCTGCATCAGCACCACACGCATACGTCTTTAACACTCTTTATTTCATATTTGTAGTTCTGAACCAAATTCTCCAAAATGCAATGGGTTGTGGGCCATATTAGCCGTTAGAGTGTTCACGGATCCACACTTCTAACATCTACTGGAAATAGTAAACGAGGCATACTCTTTTCAAATTTGGCACACACTTATTCTAATCTCACATACTATTTAGGATGGATGCACATTGGGACGCAGGGCTACCTGCCTGCAGAGTTAGTGACACTGACATATAGCCTGTCAACATCTCATGCTGAACCAGGACAGCACGTTTTTCTCAGGCACTCTTTAATTAAACTGCATCTGACAGAAGTGTCAATAGCTTTCACACATGTCTTTCAAAATAAAAGCCTTGCATCAGAAAAACATTGAATTATGTTTGTTGTTGCATCTTTGACTGTACACACCACAACCCACTCAAAACAGACTTGTGACCCAGCAGCTGGGAAACACTGGCCTATACTGTAGTTACAGTCAGGGGCTCACAATTGTTTCAAATAATGACAAACCGAAATTCAACACTGTCTTTCAGTGAATTCAGGAAAACTGTTAAGATTTCCTGAGGAAGACTTTTTCACTTTTTAGACATCAGTCATTGCTCAGATTATGGAAAGGCCCGAGCTGCGCTATAAATTGATATGACAAATGACCATGAAGGCCCATTTCCTCTTCAGAGTTAGAAAAAAAAATGCTATTGCGAGAAGTTTCAAATAAGAAAAGTCATATTGTGAGATTTGAAGTTGTCAACATTACAATAATACTGTAGAAAGAAGAAAGAAAATATCACAATTGCAAAATACAAAAGTTGCAATTACAAAAATGTAAAAAAAAATGTAGTTATGAAAAACAGTCGCAACTGTAAAATATAAAGTTACAATTGCAAAATATAAAAGTAGGGATGCACGATATGCAGCCACCATATCGCTATCGGCCTGATAAGAACATTTGGCCGATATATATTAAAGATGATAAATAATGGATTATTTCCTTCAGCTGGGACACTTCAGATGCACATTGTTCACCATTATGGTTTTGAATTGCTTGAAATATGATTGGAATCACTTAAAAAAAAAAAGGAAAACAGTTCAGTGCAAGTGTGTACATAAAATTATAATGAGAGCATTATATTTGTTTGTTTGGGATATGGCTTTTGTTTTTGTAATCAGGCTCTCAAAAATTATATAAAAAATTTTTATTTAGATTTATCGGCCAATATATCATTTATCACTTTCAAAAGTAAAGAATTATCGGTTATTCGTATTGCCCAAAGTTTTAATTTCGGTGCATCCCTATAAAGTCGCAATTACAGAATATATTAATTACGAGTAAGTCACAACTGCAAAACAAAGTTGCATTTGCAAAAAACAAAGTTGCACCAAAAAAATATAAAAATCATAATGGCAAAATATAATTTAAAAATGACGAGAAATAGTCGCACCTGCAAAAAAAGTTTACATTTTTTTGCAAATAGCCTTTTTTTTACTCGAGGACACATGAAATTGATCTGCATGTTTAAACAGTCATTGTAACTGCCTTACAAATCACATTCTCCCACATAAACACATGAGAACTTGCTGTCTTTTTCATGGGAGAGTGAAACAGTGAATCACAAGAGAACGTATGAACACACTATAATCCAATGAAGCTGTGAGGGTTTAAATTATAGGCCAGTCATGGTCAGCAGAGGTCCCAGACACATCACACACACACACTGCCACAGGGAAAGTGACAGGGCACAGAAAATATCATTGTGGACTCACTGGGCACTCAGTAAACTCTGCCTAAAATATACGACCAAAATGAGAGGCTGTTAAACCAAACAAGGAAAAAAGTGGCGAAGCAGCTCTTTAAAAAGGTTTAGAGGGACGTGTCTGTCCCACACACCCATGGCGGGGAAAGACTCTCAGAGCTTTCGTTTCTGGAAGCCATCCAGTCAATCCAGTGAGAGAGAGGTCAATTTCTTCTCCTTTTGTCTGTCAGGTTAAGTCATTTGATCTGAATGTGTATCACAGCTTAAACATGCAATGCGTCCGAAATCACATACTGTCTGAGCAGATACTACACTTTGCAGCCGTTAAAAATGCATGGTATGAATATGATTTGTATGCACACTTCAGAATCTCGGGGGAAGGTCAGAAACACAAACTAGTGTTTTTCGAACACTCCTGTATGTGTTCGGACATACTACTCTTTTTTGGGATAGTGTTTTCGCATACTAAATCATAGGGAATGGACTTGAAATTGGATGGCAAACTCTAATTTCAACATCACCTTTCAGATTTGCATATTTTATGCTCTTCAACGATCTGTAAACGTTTGGAGATTAAAACTAAGGACAAATTCATGGAAGAAGTAAAGAAAGACTAGTAGGAGGGGAGGAGTCTTTGAAGAGAGACAGAGGGAAATCTGGGTGAGCGAGTGAGATCTGGGTGGCATAAATCACACATGAACCTTTGAACCCTAGAAGAACCTAAAGAAAACACATTTGAAATGGATTCCTCTCAAACAACTGTCTAAATTAGAGCATCTTCATCTTTATATCAAAGACATCTGCCAGGTTAAATGCTCTTTGCAGGCAAGCTTCTTGCGAGACGTTCGACACTCAGAGATGTTTTAAAAGCCAGTGATAACTCCAGATGGTTTCAGGCTGCGCGCTTATAACAAGCGTGAACATTGCCAGTGGAAAAACATCCTAGTTTCTTCTGGAATCACACCAAGACGTGCAGCTTTACCTGAGTGAACCAACAGACTTGCTCAAAAAGTAGAACAGACTCATTTTTTCCTTTTATCTTTTTTGTCATTTTAGTGGAACTCTACCATGTCACTGGCTTAGGATTTACTTTAAAACAATTGCTAGTAAATTTACTAGTAAATTCCACAAATAATTAAAAAGAAACAGCAAGTAACACTGAATTAAACATGCAACTGTGAAGTAAAAAAACCCTGAAATTTTCAAAAAAAAAAAAAATGTTTTTTTAAACTTTAATTCGGTAACACTTTAGTTTAGTGTCCAATTCTCATTATTAACTAGTTGCTAATTAGCATGCATATTACTAGGATATTGGCTGTTAATTAGCACTTATAAAGTGCAAAATTCTGCATAACCATATTCTACATCTCATAATCCTAAACTTAAAGGGAGGTATAATGCTGTTTCATGCATTCTGAGCTTTTACACTGTTAGAGACTTGGATTCCCATGCTAAACATGGACAAAGTTTCAAAAAATAAATATTTCTGTGCCAAAAATACTCCTTCTGGTTTCTCACAAGTTTCGGAACGTTTTTTCAAGTATGTCCATCAACGCTTTGCTCGGCTTTAGGGAGGCCGGCTGCGAAATCACGAAATAAACAATGTCACCAAAGAAGTGTGTTTTTGGTTGTCAGGGTAAGACAACCCTGTACAGCTTCCCAAAGAACCCAGCGTTAAGGAAACAGTGGATGGAGTTCAAGGCCCAGTTCAACTCCGGATTTCCTGATCGTCTAATGCTGAAGGATGGAGCGGTCCCAGTGATAAAGGTTCACGGTTAAGTGTTGGAATCACAGGCGGTGAGTAAAACTGCTTCAAATGTCTGTGTGTTGTTGGCTATTGGTGCGTAAGTGCACATCAGTAAACAACATGATCGTGACTCTTTAGCTCCGCCCACACGATACGCCTCCAGCCGCTTGGTTTTATTCAGAAAGACTCGGTACAGCGCATCTTTCTTTTATAATTATGATAAAACTAAAGACTCTTTGGAGATATGAAGGATCAATACTACTCTATAGGTACTCAGGATTGACATGAGATTAACAGAAACTGTGTGTGATACAGTTTCACACACAGTTTCTGTTACAAAGAACCCTTTAAGGATTCTTACTAACTATTAATAACAAAGACTTTATATATAGGAAGATGTTGCACTCTTGATTAATTATGAATGGGAGAAAGTGCAATGCCTGATATGGCAAATAAGCCCCACCTTCTTAATGAAAGCGCCAATCGTTGATTAGTAAAGTCATTGCATCACTGCAGCTGCCGTTAGAAGCTCCGGTTGCTATAGAAACAGGCAGTGTTTTGAGACGCGCACTTAGGACTGTGCATGCGCATTAGCTTTGTCCAGGCTGAAAAGTGCATTTCAAGAAAAATTATAAACAAAATTTATGAGACAGTTGTTGTCAGATTTCATTGGTGATTTCAAATGTGAAATTTAATCGCAAGCTTGACAAACAGTTTTGGACAGTTTTTGAATGCCCGAAAGGCGTTTTAAAGATGGCCGCCAAGTGAAATGACTTGTCTTAAAGGGACTTTGTTAATAAGCAGCAATGATGAGTTTATTGAGGCAAAAGTATAGTGAGAATAGTGAGAATTGGACCCTAAACTAAAGTGTGAGCATTAATTCTTGTACATAGTATATACCGTATATATACCCGAATATAAGACTAGGTTTGTGTCCTAAAAATAGGCTGAAAAATGGGGGGTCGTCTTATATTCGCGATATAGACAAAATCACGGGGGAAAGGGAGAAAGCAGGGGGAAACAGTAGAGGGCACCAACACGATAGGCTACGTAATTAGTGACAGTGTTATGAATTAAATAAACAGTAAAGTGCCGCCATGGAGAAGTCAAGAGATCATTTTGAGAAAAGAGCTTCAAAAGTTGGTCAACTAAACCAACACGTTTGAAACAGCTATGACACCAACTTTAAACTTATGGTCGTGAATGAGGCAGAATCATCTAATAATTTGCAAAGCTGACAAAAAATTTGGAGTCACAGAATGCAATGTTTGGAGGTGGCGAGCACCTTTTTTCTCCAAAAATAAGTCTGGAAAATGGGGAGGTCGTCGTATATTCAGGGTCGTCTTATATTCGGGTATATACGGTATACATAATACATTTAATTGGGAAAAAGACTTTTCTGATCAATTCCTTTTTACCAGTGTTACATTCATGTTATGGTAACAAATGCACTAAAGCTATCATCTTCTAAATCTAGTTAAATCAAGACAGGTCCAAACACAGGGTTTTCAATAAGCTATGTCTGCAGGTCATATAAAGTCTTCCCCAGCAGGTTTACTGTAGTTCCCTGTGAGCCAGCAGTCTATAAAGATCCTGCTGAATGAGTGAGTAATTAGGACCACACATTCCAGCATATATTCATATACTACACTCTAAAAAATGCTGGGTTAAAAACAACCCAAGTTGGGTTGAAAATGGACAAACCCAGCAACTGGGTTGTTTCAACCCAGCGATTGGGTTGTTTTAAGCAAACATTTAACCCAACCGCTGGGTTAAAACGACCCAGTTGCTGGGTTTGTCCATTTTCAACCCAACTTGGGTTGTTTTTAACCCAGCATTTTTTTAGAGTGTATATACTTTTATACTAGCAAACATTTCACTAATTCCAAATTCTGATTTGAATCTAATGTTCTGATTGTCACTGCTGCGCTGTCTACAAAGTATATGCTGTGATTGACAGCAGTGCTTTATATATTGCGGACAATCAACGCAGATGCAGTCCCAGACCGGAACATTTGTGAGAAAACATTTGGAAACACAAAATAAACGTGGGCCTCGGGTGGTAAATGGAGTGTGGCTTTCTACCAGAACACTTGCCAGAACTGCTTACCGCTAGTGAACGATTCCACTTTGAGACGCCTTCTGTTGGCCAGAGGAAGAAACACAGCTCAGCCCGACAGCCTTTAGAAGTGGGGAGAGGAGGAGCCTTCGGGAATGAGGGACCTACAACACGACTGAGAAGACAAATGTGTGTGAGAGGGAATCATTTATTATATTACACTCTTAAAAATAAAGGTTCCAAAAAAGAACCATTGCGATCACTTTACTTAAAGCCTTTATGAGTAAAGCATAATAAAAGTATTTTGAATGCATTATTTATACCTTATAATGCACTGTATAGTCTTATGAATAATTGTAACTACCGTTATAATACTTATTCAAACACATGACAAACAATCTATTTCAGAAGCAAAAAGAGGAATCTGGAAATATTATAATGCATTTTAACTTTGGTTACAATTATTTGGGAAAAGATGTAATGCATTATAATGTAAATTATGAATAATGCATTATGCATAGTAGCCTGAAGTGTTACCGAACCGTTTTTTCTTAGAGTTACATTTTAGAACCTTTTTCCACTTTAAAGAAGGTTTTATGGAAGGGAAAGGTTTCATGGATGTCAACTGTTATTCACAGAACCAAAGATACCGATAAAGAAGTTTTAGTTTTTAAGAGTGTCCTCAGCTCAAACACATCGTTCTTACACAAAGAAGAAACATTTAAAATTGCATAGTACAATGCAAAAACATTTTATTAATTAAATGATTCATATGCCTTGATTTCCAGTACCTAAAATAAAGTTTTCTGATATATAATATATCTAAACATCATTAAAAAAATAAATTATATAAACTACCATTCAAAGTTTGGGGTTTTTGGAGGCATTTAATTGATGACATTTATAACGTTATAAAAGTTTTCTACTTCAAATAAATGCTGTTCTGTTGAACTTTCTATTCAAATAATCCTGTAAAATCATGTTTTTTCATAAAAAAACATTGATAATACATTGATAATAATCATAAATGTTTTTGAGCAGCAAATCATCATTAGAATGATTTCTGGAGGGTCATGTGACACTGAAGACTGGAGTGATGATGATAAATTCAGCTTTGATCACATTACACTTTACTATATATTCACATAGAGAACAGTTCTTTTAATGTCTAATAATAGTTCAGAATATTAGTGTTTTGACTGTACTTTTGATCAAATAACTGCAGTGAGAATAAGAGATGTTTGAATGGTAGTGCATGTTTGTTTTCAGATGATATATATTAAATGACGTTTATTTTACTTATTTTTCTAAACATAAAACAATTTTGCTAGACTCATGCTTAAAATAAATTGCCAATGCGATAAGAAAACATAATATATGATATTATATACTCTTAAACTGCTTGCTACTGCAAACATCACTGATATGTAAGCTATGTATGTAAGCCGTATCTTCAGATTATGTTTATGCATCACAGACAGGCGCTCCACATGCTAAAAAACTCCTGCATCTGCGCTACTTAGGGACATAAACGGGAGACAACAGGCTAAGAGTGTAAAAGCCCTCGAAATTAGCCAGAAGGTTAAAGCACTGGGCTGACACGCCTCCAGTGATTTACAGCCTCTCTGAACTCGGCACGTACAGATGGGAAGCAGAAATCTGTGTCGTCAAATATCTCGCAGGAAATACCAGGAAAGACACACAGAAGGGTCTGGATGGAAACTGGAAAAGGAGGAGATGAGTGCACAGCAGTGCCAGAGCTGAACGGACAACACTTGTCTAAGGCTGAACAAGATAACGTGAGAGAACATGCCAGTGCAGAGGACGCTGGATTCAGAGAACATGCTTTCTATTAAAAGACAGGGTTTAAACACATGATTCGCTGCAGATAACACTTTGGTGAAGGTCACATGAGCAGGGTAACACAATGCACTCAGCTTCTGCACTTCATTTTCTCTCCATCGTCACATTTGCCCAGAAAAATAAGACAAAGACATGGTGGAAAAATAAGCTCACATGTTCTAATATAGGATGGGCGGAGCTTATGCAAAAGCCCTCTGATTGGCTAAGTGCAGATGGCCATATTTAGTGGAGTCATTTCTCAGACCGCAGCATGGCTGTGTTTTTGGTCTTTTTCTTCCCCTTGTCACATCATGGAAAGTCTGGCCAAGTGCTCTGGCCCCTGCTGTTTTTCACTGTTTCACACCACACAAGGGTCTAAAATCAGAACAGTAAAGCTCTATATTAGTTTGTAATTTAATGGTAAAAGACTGTAAAATTGCTACGGTAAAAACCTGTCCATTGGTTATGTTCCCTTACTATACACAGTGAAAAACTAATAGGACAGTTTAAGTCATTTTACAGTAAAATACTGTTCAATGCAGACTTTGGAAGTAAAAACCAAAAGTCATCCTATAATGTGCATTGAAAAAAACTTCAATTCTCTGCTTTAGTCGCTACTGATGTTACTTCACATCTTGTTTATTGTTGCTTAATGAATGTTTCTTACATTATTTTAGTGTCACATATTTTGTATTTGTGTGCGTGATATTGTGCACCTTCTGAATATTAGTATTTACCTCAGCTTCATTAAAAAGCTACGCTATAAATTTACTTTGATTCATCGGCTTCATTGACACTGTCAGCCCAAATCCAATTATTTGTTCATCCAATTTGAATCTGATCTGAATGATTGACTGTCCACAACTAAAATAAATATGTTCACAACTATTCAGATCCTGTGGTGCTCTTTCATTTTCTGGAATATCTGCATTGGTTTCTTTGGCAATGATTTTGTGTTGGTACGCATAGACCAAAAGAAACAACAGCAGCAACATGGAGGGGTTTGAAATACAGATGTTGTCTTAGCCACAGCACTGATTACTACGGATTTGTAAAAATCGTATTCCATGTGATTTTTTTGCCAAGTATGATTGGCCTCTAATCAGATATGCACAAAAAACATATTGAACAAGGCCATCATGTGTCTCATTTACCACTTGCATCATTACGGTGGTTATCAGTATGTAATACAGGTACAACATTATATCAGTTAATAAAATGTACTGTTATTCACAATAAGTTTAAAGGAGACCTATTATGCAAAATCCACTTTTACATGGTGTTTGAACATAAATGTGTGTAAACAACCACTCCTGCTTTTTTAATCCTAAATCATAAGCAGTGTCTCAGAATAAGCTGTTGATTTGTGACATCACATTGCTCAGGCCCCGCCCATGACTGCTGACAGACTCCGCCCTATTAGCATAGACCCTGCCCTGGACGAGCTGTACAGTCCACCATTTTTATCTCCTCGCCAGAGAATTTAAAAGCAGCATTCATTAAATCTTCTAAAGTTATTCAGTCAAGACAAGTGAGTGATTTTCTGTTTTCCTTTTGTTGTTTGATTCATATTAACAGCAGATATAGCAGTAGGAACTGTTTATTACGCTGATGTCACTTTAATACACAGATCTAATATACAGTACATATGCGATTTCTTTCCCTGACTGTGTTTGTGAACTTTGTGTTTTTGACATAACCTTGTGTGTATTTGACAGTTTAAGCACAATAAGACATGAAAGAGAACTTTGTTTAATACTCACGGGACGTGCCGTCTGACATCTAGCTCTCTGTGCGTGTGCTTCGGATATGTGCGCTCAGAAAACCATATATCATAAGTTTAGACTGAAATGGCTTTAAAACGCATGCAGATAATAAACTTTCATGATGATGAAGAACTGCAATGTCACGTGAGCGCACACATGTAGAGATAATAGGCAAAACCAAACAGATGTTTTAGTTTTTGGCAGAGTATCCAAGGCACGAGTTGTACAGGCTCCGCCCTCTTCTGGATAGGGGGCAGGGAGCAGCAGCTCATTTGCATTTAAAGACACATGCACAAAAACGGCATGTTTTTTCTTCCACTTAAAAATGCATTTACAACATGATATAATAAATTATCCGTGGGGTATTTTGAGCTGAAACTTCACAGACACATTCTGAAGACACCTGAGACTTATATTACATCTTGTAAAAAGGGGCATAATAGGTCCTCTTTAAGTCCTGTAAAATGTTGCTACTGTAAGTTCTGGCTTCCACCGGTGACATTTTTCACCATAAATTCATTTATAGATGATAATTTCATGTTAATTCATAAAGTCTCTGAAAGTGAGTTGGAAAGTACACAGGAGATTGTTTCCGAATCACGAAACTTAAGGTTTCAGTATCTGCTTCTCATTAGTTTCTCACATTTTCCCATTTCTCTATGAGGCCAAACTCATCATGCATGCACACATCTGTTTATAAGAGAAGTTCAGATCTACTCTCAGCGGCTTATGTAGGTTTAGAAGTAGGATCTGAAACACGCTGAGCTGATGCTGTCTTTGTTTGATGTGTACAGTCACTTTATCATTTAAGTTCAAAATGCTGGGGAGGAGGGTGGGGGGTTTGGAGAAAGAGGAGAAAAGGGTGGACCATGACGTCTCTGTCCTCCGAAGTTTGCAAACACAAAAACTATGCAACATCATTTGTCAGGCCTGCCACATCATCATCATCATCATTGGGAGGGATAAGTGGCCAGCAACACACCACACAAGGGCTCTGTTCTCAAACCTACGAGCTGCCTTGCTGTCACTCCCTACATAGATAGCATCCTAAATGTAAGAGAACACCATAAGTGATTTACTAGGTACATTTTCTATAGTGAACAAGTCCATATGTGACCCTGGACCACAAAACAAGTCATAAGGGTACATTTTTGGAAATTGAGATTTATAAATCATCTGAAAGCTAAACAAGTAAACAAGTTTGTGATATTCCATTGATGTATGGTTTGTTAAAGGACAATATTTGTCCGAGAAAGAACTATATGAAAATCTGGAATCTGAATATTCTGAATCTAAATATTGAGAAAATCTCCTCTAAAGTTGTCCAAATGAAGTCCTTAGCAAGGCATATTGCTACTAATAATACATTTGTATATATATTTATGGTAGGAAATTTACAAAATATCTTCATGGAATATAATCTTTATTTAATATCCTAATGATTTTTGGCATAAAAGAAAAATGGATCATTTTGACCCATACAATGTAATGTTGGCTATTGCCACAGATATACCCGTGAGACGCGGGACTGGTGAAGTGCTCCAGGGTCACAAATGTCTTGGAGTGAAAAAGTGTGTTTTACACAATATTTTTAAACTTGTAATCAATTGTTAGTCAAGTGTCCTTATAACTAGATTGATTTGATCAATACTTTTTGACATTGTATGAACTATTATTCGCATTAACTCTTTTTTCATTCATTAACCACCTTAAGCAAGCGTAAAAACTTCAAAATGAAAATTTCCTGATAATTTACTTGCCCCCATCCAAGATGTTTGTGTCTTTCTTCCTTCAGTGGAAAAGAAATTAAGTTTTTTGAGGAAAACATTCCAGGATTTTTCTCCACATAATGGACTTCAGTGGGAACCAACGGCTGAAGGTCCAAATCAATGCAGCTTCAGAGGAAGGGCTTCAGAGGCTCTGCACGATCCCAGACGAGGAATAGGGTCTTATCTAGACAAACCATCGGTCATTAAAAAAAAATAAAAAAAATAAAATGAATATACTTTTTAACCTAAATTGCTCATCTTGCACTGCTCTGCGACACACCACAGATTGTGTAATCATGTCGGAAAGGTCACGCTAGACGTAGGCAGAAGTATTTACCCCCGTGTTTACAAAGCGCTCGTGTGAAGACTAATACAAACGTCCTTTAGCAAAAAAAGGTTAAACAACGATGTCGGATGATTTTAAAGCTGAAGATGGAGAGTTTTTGGTAAAGGGCGATTGTATTAATTTCACACGTTCGCTTGGGGTGGTACTTCCGCCTGCATCTAGCGTGACATTTCCGACGTGATTACGCAATCCGTGGTGTGTCGCAGAGCAGCGCAAGATGAGCAATTTAGGTTAAAAAGTATATAAATGTTTATTTTTTTCTTGAAAATGACTGATCGTTTCACTAGATAAGACCCTATTCCTCATCTGGATTCGTGCAGAGCCTCTGAAGACCTTCCTTTAAAATTACAAACCCGATTCCAAAAAAGTTGTGACACTGTACAAATTGTGAATAAAAAAGGAATGCAATAATTTACAAATCTCATAAACTTATATTTTATTCACAATAGAATATAGATAACATATCAAATGTTGAAAGTGAGACATTTTGAAATGTCATGCCAAATATTGGCTCATTTTGGATTTCATGAGAGCTACACATTCCAAAAAAGTTGGGACAGGGAGCAATAAGAGGCCGGAAAAGTTAAATGTGCATATAAGGAACAGCTGGAGGACCAATCTGCAACTTATTAGGTCAATTGGCAACATGATTGGGTATAAAAAGAGCCTCTCAGAGTGGCAGTGTCTCTCAGAAGTCAAGATGGGCAGAGGATCACCAATTCCCCCAATGCTGCGGCCAAACATACTGGAGCAATATCAGAAAGGAGTTTCTCAGAGAAAAACTGCAAAGAGTTTGAAGTTATCATCATCTACAGTGCATAATATCATCCAAAGATTCAGAGAATCTGGAACAATCTCTGTGCGTAAGGGTCAAGGCCGGAAAACCATACTGGATGCCCGTGATCTTCGGCCCTTAGACGGCACTGCATCACATACAGGAATGCTACTGTAATGGAAATCACAACATGGGCTCAGGAATACTTCCAAAAAACATTGTTGGTGAACACAATCCACCGTGCCATTCACCGTTGCCGGCTAAAACTCTACAGGTCAAAAAAGAAGCCATATCTAAACATGATCCAGAAGCGCAGGCGTTTTCTCTGGGCCAAGGCTCATTTAAAATGGACTGTGGCAAAGTGGAAAACTGTTCTGTGGTCAGACCAATCAAAATTTGAAGTTCTTTTTGGAAAACTGGGACGCCATGTGATCCGGACTAAAGAGGACAAGGACAACCCAAGTTGTTGTCAGCGCTCAGTTCAGAAGCCTGCATCTCTGATGGGATGGGGTTCATGAGTGCGTGTGGCATGGGCAGCTTACACATCTGGAAAGGCACCATCAATGCTGAAAGGTGTATCCAAGTTCTAGAACAACATATGCTCCCATCCAGATGTCGTCTCTTTCAGGGAAGACCTTGCATTTTCCATCATGACAATGCCAGACCACATACTGCATCAATTACAACATCATGGCTGCGTAGAAGAAGGATCCGGGGACTGAAATGGCCAGCCTGCAGTCCAGATCTTTCACCCATAGAAAACATTTGAGCATCATAAAGAGGAAGATGCCACAAAGAAGACCTAAGACAGTTGAGCAACTAGAAGCCTGTATTAGACAAGAATGGGACAACATTCCTATTCCTAAACTTGAGCAACTTGTCTCCTCAGTCCCCAGACGTTTGCAGACTGTTAGAAAAAGAAGAGGGGATGCCACACAGTGGGAAACATGGCCTTGTCCCAACTTTTTTGAGATGTGTTGATGCCATGAAATTTAAAATCAACTTATTTTCCCCTTAAAATGATACATTTGATGTGTCATCTATGTTGTGTTCTGAATAAAATATTGAAATCTGAAACTTCCACATCATTGCATTCTGTTTTTATTCACAATTTGTACAGTGTCCCAACTTTTTGGAATCGTGTTGTACATTGATTTGGACATTTTGGTTGTCATTGAAGTCCATTATGTGAAGAAAAATCCTGAAATGTTTTCCTCAAAAACGTAATTTCTTTTCGACTGAAGAAAGAAAGACATACACACCATGGATGAGATGGGGGTGAGTAAAATATCAGGAAATTTTCATTTTGAAGTGAACTAATCAGAAGCAAATTAAGGGATTTTTCATTTTCAAATTTGGCATTTCCATCATTCGTTTCTGATGCGATACATCAAAATATATTAATTATCATAGATATTAATAATCAAATGTTTCTTGAGCAGCAAAACCTCATATCAGAATGATTTCTGAAGGATTGTGTGCCTCTGAAGACTGGAGTAATGATGATAAATTCAGCTTTGATCACAGAAATAAAATACATTTTAAAATATATTAACATAGTGGGTTATTTTTACATGGTGACATCTTTCAAAAACATTAAAAAAAAAAATCTTCAGCACAGGATTAGTTTTTCAGTGCAAAGTGAGAATTGCTTGGTGGTCCGAATTGTTTTCAATACACTGTATAAAAGACAGTGGCATAAGGGAGCATTAAAGTGTACTAATAAAGGGTTATAAAAGAAGAAACCCTTAAATTAGGATGAAACACAGGCTTGTGAGGAAAGCATAATCATCATGCCTGCCTCTTAAATGTCAACAAAAGCTCAATGACGCTACACAAATCTCACCGCTTATAAGAGCTCTCAATCTATTTTTAGGCTGACATCATGACTGTTTACATCGTCTTGACCCCAACGCGATGGGTAGACATTGAGGTAGGCTATTCGACACCGAGCGTCTGTCCCTCCCCCTGCTCACAGTGAACATGTCGAGACACTGAGCAGGCAGCATTCCTATATCACAGTATTCATGCATCCTTAGTCATCACGACACAGAGGAAACCTGATATATACAAATACATAAACACAAGACATTGTAAGTGAAAGCAAATGATGATCATTTGGTTTTGTGCAGTTTGTTAAAGTTTAGTGCAGAAACAGTTTTCACTCAGAAATTACTAGTACTTTCACAATTAATTAACTCATTCCCTGCCAGCGCTTTTTAAAAAAAAAAAATTGCCAGCCACTGCCAGCATTTTTGATCACTTTCATAAAAGTTTCATGGTCCCCAGAATATTTTTTTTTGTATGCACTCTAAAAAATCTTGGGTTATTTCTTTCTAACCAAATCCTGGGTTGAGCCTTTTGGATAATTTTTTCAGTATTTGGGTAGTTTGTGTTGCCCTAGCCTGACAAGCCAGATCCACATCAAGATGTTGGGTCTGGGAACACACCATTGGGCAGGGCTCGATCCGACGGGCGGGATAAACGGTTGTCTTTCAAATGGAGCCCGACAGATAAAGGATTTTTAAGGCTGATACCGATACAAATATTTGGTGATTTAAAAATCCGATATTCCTATATATCGGGCGATATACATCTAAAAAAAAAAAAAAAAAAACAAAAAAAAAAAAACAGAAAGGCCTTTGGACGAAAACACAATAACAAAAACAAAACAAAAATCAAAGTTACCAGTATTAATTACAATGTCAACTTGTTTATCCCTTTGCATGCACTCTTTTAATTCTCTCCATCAAGCTACAACAAACCATTTTCACTCCTCATTTGCTGCCTCCGGCCTTCTTAAATCTGCTCCTGAGTGATGCAGTAAATCCATCATGTGACTCGTTAATGCTGCGTCTGAACGAAGTCAGCAACGCACTTTCGTTCACTCCTCGCGTGCCTAACTTACGATTTACAATGCAGGGACTGGAACTACAAATATACAGTAATCATTACTTTACTTTACTTGGCAGTTTCACTGTTACACTGTTACTTTGCCCACTCACCATGCACTTCATGGATGATCTCAGTTGTGAATGTTTGCGGTTTGCGGATCAGCTGGTGTTGCCAACCGGCACGTTTGTGGACAAACTATGAAACGCCAACACTCATAATGTGGTTGAGCGGTGTTTCGTCCGTTTTTATTATTTTTTTAAATATTAATTTATGGCCATTATAAATGCTGATACCAATAGTTTGGAAAATGCCTAATATCGGCCCACTGATATATCGGTCGGGCTCTAGGCTACTGTCAAATTCCCTCTGCATGCAATAGGATAGTGCTACAACCAACCAGAGCAACGAAGTTGCATGGCCTTGTAAGGGTGGATCCTCTACAGCGGTTCTGACTGCAGGGTTGCCGAATGACTAAAGAAACGTTATCAGCAAGATGATAGAAAACTGTACATTTCTTGTCTTTACCACCCACTGCAGCTTATACCAACGACGGAAATAAGCGCAGTTACAATAGCTAAACATGTGGGAGAGCGTGACTATAATGTGACTATATTGTATTGCAATAGGTAACACTTCAAAGTCAATACCAAATCAAAACTAGTTAGCACATCATTTGTAATTGAAAGAATTTAATGACAAAATCTAGTTATGGTTACACTTAAAATAGTTACAAAATAAATGTATGAGATGATGAAAACTTATACCATTAATCGTACTCCAGCATGAATGTTACCTGAGAGAGAGAGAGAGAGAGAGAGAGAAGGGAGAGAGAGACAAAGAAGAGAAGAGAGCAAAGAAGAGAAGAGCCAAAGAGAAGGCCCCAAGAAGAGAGCGCCAGAGAAAAAGAGACAGAGCAACAGTTACAATCTTCTTTTATCTATTCCTTGACCATGTGACTTAAACCCTAACGTGAGCCATTCAAACTGACCAATCAGACCAAACTTCCCCACGGTGTTACAGGTGTGACACACATTTGGCCTACAGGCCTTCAGCATTTCTTTGTCTTTAGGAATTCCAAATGGCCCTCCTGGAGAGAGATGGGGTTGAAACCAGTAAAGCAAATGTCTTTGTTCATTTTACAAAATCAAATATCTTTGATTATTTTCAATTCTTTCAGTCCCCTCTTGGCACCATTGGCCACAATCATTGAGTCCAAAGGTGGCACAGTCCACAAAGACATGCTTTCTGTTGTGTGTAGATGTCATCTTCAGACTTCTCGTCCACACTTGTTGCAAAAGCAGCTGGTCAGTCTTCAGTCTTTGTTCTCATCTCAGTCCTGCATGAGAAGGCTCCATCAAATGGTGTTGCACCAATCATTGATATGCAAAACGTCCATTGAATCCTTCACACCTTGAGAAAAGTCACTGAAGGTTAGAGCAAACGCTTGTCCCTCTTTCTGAGGACACAGGATGTGAACTTGTGCAGCAGGGATCCTGTGATTAAAAGAACATATAGCACAACAAAGAACAAAAGCATACACAGCATTTGTCATTGGTCAGAAGTTTGATGTGGTCAGATTAAAATAGTCTCTGGCAATAAGCCATTAAATCGATGTACTTAATAAACTGGTCAAGGTTGAGAATAAAAGAAGATCTCACAAGCTCTTACATTGTTTCTGGAAAACATTAAAAATAAATTGCCTTATAACAAAACAACAATCATTGTTGGCTTAAATCCCCTTTTCATGAAGAGTATCAGCAAAATATTCAGTGTAACCAAATACAGAAATTAAATTCCATAGATGTCCAAAAACATTGTTGCAAGTCAAATTGACAAAATACAAAGACTCAGAAATCAAATAAGTTCAAAATCAAATGCATTGTTACAATACAATGATAAAATAAATGTTTGCACTTAGGTAAGAATGAGAAATGCATAAATTCACGTAAATTTTGATATTTAACTTGGTGAGACACATAATAACTAACTGATTTAGTAAATCTGAAGAAAAACAAAAACATTAACTGGGAGAAATTCACAGTTATAATACAGTCTAGATGTAAAGACTTAAATAAAATAGAATACATTTTGTGAGGCTGATGTAGATTTGACTTTGTCTGTGAAGATCAAATCTATGTGACTGCATTTAGCTGTGGCTATGTGTAAATCATGCCCCAAACACGGCAAGGAGGTTTTACAATTGTGATGCAAATTTGGTCCTGTTGTAACAGGAAGCCAGCATGAGAATGTGAGTGAAGTGTGGTGAAGTGTTTTTGTTAGGAGCATGATAAAGTGCAAAGGTCAAAGGTACTGAATCCTGCTGTGATGAAAGCATTTTCATGGTTAATGCAATTGTAAATTACACTGTAGCCACATGGCAATTCTATGCTCCTGTACATGGTTTTACTGCAGCTATATGGAAAATAGCAGAGTTTTCCACTCAGGAGACAAACAAATTCAACATAGAAACACATGAAACTGGAAATGGCTAAACAATTCCAGTATTAAAGTTATTCCAATTTTCACAAGATACATGGCCTAGAATGCAAAACATCAACAACCTTTATCCTAAGTGTTTCATACAACACTTAAAGTAAAGCAATCATGTGTTTTAAAGAATAAACTTAACTAGTCTATGTGTATATATTAACACAAACAACTATAATGTGTGTTCAATGCGCACAATGTGTTTAGTACAATTACAAATTTGAAAATACAAACAGGATCATTGCAATTTAGATGTTTAACTATTAAACTCACTGCTATGAGACTGCTAGTCCACTAGCCAATACGGTTAACAGCTGAAGGCCTTGCATGAACACTGTGGTTAACTCACTAAGAGTTTTACCTGCAAATGAGCGCTGATCTTTACTCTTAGAAAGTGATTTCCTAGTTTTCTGAAAATAAGGTGGAGGTCGGCCTTACCCAGTGACCAGCATCTCTCCTCTGAGTGGCCTATTTTCCTACAAGAACTGCAAAACCTGTTCTCTTTGCCATAGGATTGAATGCTATGTTCTCCTGGAGTTTGAGGATTTTCATGACTCTCTAATGCTTGTACACCATGCGTACTGGTACATGACTCTGCGCTATTACGGTACTGCATCACCTTAAGAACTGAAATGGGCACACTTTCTTGAGTTGCACATGCATTTTCTGAACTAAACGTTTCAGATTCATTAGAGCAAGTCAGCTCATCTAAGAAGTGAACATGCTTTTTAGTCCCATCGCTGTTAAGCGTTTTGGGAGACATGAACTTTTAGCATTTAGCTTAGCCTTGAGATCTGCAATGGTCTCCTTGTGATTTTTACACTTTTCAGTCAGGGCTAACTGCTCAGCTAGTAATTTATCTAGCTGTGCTTGAAGATCTTGAATCTTTGCCTCAGACTTTTCTGCTTCTGCATTTTTAGAATGCACTTCTTTACATTTCTCATCTAGACTTGATAATAGAAATGGTATCACATTATGTAGCCTTTTAAAACTTATGAAGTTTAAAGCCTCAATTATTTTACCATGTTTTGATTTCTTTTGGTGTTTGCCAATTATGTCCCACCATCGAATCATTTCATCATCTGAACTTTTAATTCCAATATACTCTGTCTTGAGTTTGGACAAGGTAGGCTCAACTTTTCACTCCATAAAGCAAACAATAAGTCACTGTTATCAGAAATTTTCCTTCCATCCCCGAGGAGATAATCTGAATATTCTCGGATTGTACAGTAATGGGACTATTGAAGCTATTTAAAACCTTCTAATTTCTGTTTCATGCAATTCATAAACAATGAAAACAGACTTACCAATTCCTTGGTCAAAAGGTCAGCTTTAATCCATTCACAAGATCAACTGTGAAAAAATGTCCTCATTCTGATGAATTTCAGAAGATTCACTGCAAGGGATTCCCGGGTTTCGCACCATCTGTAAGGGTGGATCCTCTACAGCGGTTCTGACTGCAGGGTTGCCGAATGACTAAAGAAACGTTATCAGCAAGATGATAGAAAACTGTACATTTCTTGTCTTTACCACCCACTGCAGCTTATACCAACGACGGAAATAAGCGCAGTTACAATAGCTAAACATGTGGGAGAGCGTGACTATAATGTGACTATATTGTATTGCAATAGGTAACACTTCAAAGTCAATACCAAATCAAAACTAGTTAGCACATCATTTGTAATTGAAAGAATTTAATGACAAAATCTAGTTATGGTTACACTTAAAATAGTTACAAAATAAATGTATGAGATGATGAAAACTTATACCATTAATCGTACCCAGCATGAATGTTACCTGAGAGAGAGAGAGAGAGAGAGAGAGAGAGAGAGAGAGAAGGGAGAGAGAGACAAAGAAGAGAAGAGAGCAAAGAAGAGAAGAGCCAAAGAGAAGGCCCCAAGAAGAGAGCGCCAGAGAAAAAGAGACAGAGCAACAGTTACAATCTTCTTTTATCTATTCCTTGACCATGTGACTTAAACCCTAACGTGAGCCATTCAAACTGACCAATCAGACCAAACTTCCCCCACGGTGTTACAGGTGTGACACACATTTGGCCTACAGGCCTTCAGCATTTCTTTGTCTTTAGGAATTCCAAATGGCCCTCCTGGAGAGAGATGGGGGTTGAAACCAGTAAAGCAAATGTCTTTGTTCATTTTACAAAATCAAATATCTTTGATTATTTTCAATTCTTTCAGCCTTGAGTCCAAATTTTGTAGCCTCCTTTAACTGGTCCTCCATAAGCGCTTTCAGTGATGAGACAACAATCGCAAGTGGGTTGTGGCTGAGTCCCATGCGTTTTCCCACCAGCAGAGATAAATTAAATGTTTGCCGTATCTGGTCGGCAAAACTCTGAACACATCTTCCTTTTTTAAGAATGACTTCAGTGCCATTCTTTGTACTTTTCTCAAAGAAAAGCTTAACTCCAAGTCTTCCAGAGTCGCAACCAAAGCCAATTCGAAAGACCGCTGTTCGCCAGCAGCAGCCATCTTCTTTGTTTTCAAGTAGCAGGGAATTCATGAGGAACCATCACTACTCTGCCATCATTATGTTAAGCCCACCCACCAACTCTATACACGATGTGATTGGCCTGACTAGAGTTTGGTTTTTCAAGCTTGCAAGCCAACGTAGAGTTGCTAGACACCCTGACTGCAAATTACATTTGTTGCCACTGCGTCTAGATTTCTAGGCTAGTGTTACCCAGCTCCTGGGTCTGATGTAAAAACAAGTGTTTGGGTAGTTTTTGTGTAACCCAGATCCTGGTTCAGACGTAACAACCCAGTGTTTGGGTAGTTCTGTGTTACCCAGATCCTCGGTCAGACGTAACAACCCAGTGTTTGGGTAGTTCTGTGTTACCCAGATCCTGGGTCAGACGTAACAACCCAGTGTTTGGGTAGTTTATGTGTTACCCAGATCCTGGGTCAGACGTAACAACCCAGTGTTTGGGTAGTTCTGTGTTACCCGGATCCTGGGTTAGATGTAACAACCTAGTGTTTGGGTAGTTTTTGTGTTACCCAGATCCTGGGTCAGACGTAACAACCCAGTGTTTGGGTAGTTCTGTGTTACCCAGATCCTGGGTCAGATGTAACAACCCAGTGTTTGGGTAGTTTATGTGTTACCCAGATCCTGGGTCAGACGTAACAACCCAGTGTTTGGGTAGTTCTGTGTTACCCGGATCCTGGGTTAGACGTAACAACCTAGTGTTTGGGTAGTTTTTGTGTTACCCAGATCCTGGGTCAGACGTAACAACCCAGTTTTTGGGTAGTTCTGTTAGCCAGTTCCTGGATTAGACGCAACAGCCAGTGATTGGGTAGTTCTGTGCTACCAAGATCCTGGGTTAGACGTAACAACCTAGTGTTTGGGTAGTTTTTGTGTTACCCAGATCCTGGGTCAGACATAACAACCTAATGTTTGGGTAGTTTTTGTGTTACCCAGATCCTGGGTCAGACGTAACAACCCAGTGTTTGGGTAGTTCTGTGCTACCAAGATCCTGGGTTAGACGTAACAACCTAGTGTTTGGGTAGTTTTTGTGTTACCCAGATCCTGGGTCAGACGTAACAACCCAGTGATTGGGTAGTTCTGTTAGCCAGTTCCTGGATTAGATGCAACAGCCAGTGATTGGGTAGTTCTGTGCTACCAAGATCCTGGGTTAGACGTAACAACCTAGTGTTTGGGTAGTTTTTGTGTTACCCAGATCCTGGGTCAGACGTAACAACCCAGTGTTTGGGTAGTTTATGTGTTACCCAGATCCTGGGTCAGACGTAACAACCCAGTGTTTGGGTAGTTCTGTTAGCCAGTTCCTGGATTAGACGTAACAGCCAGTGATTGGGTAGTTCTGTTAGCCAGTTCCTGGATTAGATGTAACAGCCAGTGATTCAAGATTCAAGATTCAAGATTCAAGAGTTTTATTTGTCACATACACAGTTATATACAGAATATACAACCGGCAGTGAAATGTAAACAGGTCCGCTCCATGGACAGTGCAAATTCACAGTTAAAAACACAAGGAAGAAATTATAATAGAAATAGGATATAAAAAAAGTAGTATATATATATATATATATATATATATATATATATATATATATATATGTCTATATCTGTAGAATTATAAATAATCAAGTCAAGAGAAAAAAAAGGTAACAAATAAGGATAAAGTGGAATAAAATAATTGAAGTAGACTTTGCAGTGAGTAAACTGTAGACTTATAAATATGTGGTTAACAAATGTATAAAGAGTATAATGTGCAAACAGGTTTATAACAGGTTGTTACACAGTAACAACGAGAACAGAAAGTGCAGTGCAATGTCAGTGTATCGATGTTTATCCTGGACGTGAAGTCACGTGATGTTAAGTGACTGAGTTCAGGAGTCTGATGGCCTGGGGGAAGAAGCTCCTCCTGAGTCTCTCAGTTTTGGCCATCAGGCTTGAAGCGCTTACCAGATGGTAGCAGCGTGAAATGAGGGTTTGCAGGGTGATTAGAGTCCTTGATGATCTTGGTAGCTCTACCTTTGCAGCGTTTGGTGTAGACGTCCTGCAGAGACGGGAGAGCTGACCCTGAGATACGCTCGGATAAGCGCACTACTCTTTGCAGGGCTTTGCGGTCATGACTGGTGCTGTTCCCATACCACGCTGTGATGCACTGAGTTAAAACACTTTCTATCGCCCCTAAATAGAAAGTTTTCAGGATAGCTGGTGAAACCCTGAATTTCCTCAGCTGGCGCAGGTGGTACAGTCTTTGCCTGGCTTTTTCACCTGTGTCTGAATGTGAGCAGTCCAGGTCATGTCCTCGGAGATGTTTACTCCCAGGTACTTGAAGCTGCTCACTCTCTCTACTGGTGACCCGCTGATCATGAGGGGGAGTATGTCCGTTGCTGTCTCTTCCTGAAGTCCACAATCATTTCTTTGGTCTTGCCAACATTCAGAGAGAGACAGTTGTCCTGGCACCATGATGTTAGATGCTCCACCTCGTCCAAGTATGCCGTCTCATTGTTGTTGGAAATGAGGCCCAGGACAACAGTATCATCAGCAAATTTGATGATAGAGGTGGAGCTGTGTGTGGACAAACAGTCATGCGTGTAGAGAGAGTAGAGCAGGGGGCTCAGGACACAGCCCTGTGGAGCTCCCACACTCAGGGTGATGGAGGTGGAGGTGGACTGGCCTATTCTCACCACCTGAGGCCTGCCAGTGAGGAAGTCCTCAATCCAGTGGCAGAGAGAAGGATTCAGGCCGAGATCCAGGAGTTTGGAGGTTAGCTTGGTGGGAACTATGGTGTTAAAGGCTGAGCTATAGTCAATAAATAGCAGTCTTACACGTAGTTCCCACTTTTGCTGTCGATGTGAGTGAGGGAGGAGTGGAGGACATGAGAGATGGCATCTTCAGTCGATCTATTGGGACGATAGGCAAACTGAAGAGGGTCCAAAGTGTCAGGAATGAAGGCGCAAATGGTGTTTTTAATGAGTCTCTCAAAAACCTTCATGACTATAGACGTGAGAGCCACTGGACGATAGTCATTTAGGCAAGAGGGTTTACTGTTCTTAGGGACAGGGATGATGGTGGATTTTTGAAGGAGGTGGGGACCACAGATGTAGCGAGGACTCATTAAAGATAGATGTAAACAACCGGCGAGCTGATCAGCACAGGACCGCAGAACACGACCTGAGATACCATCTGGCCCGGCAGCTTTCCTGACGTCCACACGCTTGAGTGCTCTCCGAACTTCATCCTCTGAGACAGAGATCACGTGATTGTTGCTGCTCTGAGTAATTCCCTCTGACGCGCCACTTGGCGGAGTCGCGTTGCCGCGGTTACAGTCAAAGCGAGCATAGAAAGAGTTTAACTGCTCACGAGCAACGGATCAGCGCTTGCCTCTGCAGAGGATTTAGATCCAAAAGAGCAGATGGACCTCAGACCTTGCCACATGCGCCGCGAGTCGTTGAGTTGGAAATGAGACTCCACTCGGTCTTTATAACGGAGTTTTGCGGCTTTAACTGCTCGTCTGAGAGCATAGCAGGACGATCTGTATTCATTCATATTCCCCGATAGGAGACCGGCGTTGTAAGCAGCAGTGCGTGCATTCACTGCCGCGCGGATTGAATTGTCCACCCACGGTTTCTGATTTGAGAAGGACGTTATTGTTATTGTTTGCGTGGCTTGCTCTGTAAGCGTGTTGATGAAGCAAAGCGCCACGTCTGTGAACTCGCTTACGTCAGCTGAACTCGCTCGGAACATGTCCCAATCCACATCGCCCAGAGCTGCCTGTAGCGCGGTCTCTGAGTGGGGTGACCAACGCTTAACTTCCCGCCTCACCGGGGGTTCCTGGAGGAGCTTTTGTTTGTATTCGGGAGTGAGGAAAATGGCGGCATGATCCGATTTGCCAAGCGCTGGAAGTGACCGCGCTTTATAGGCGTTCTTAAGCGGAGAGTAGCAGTGATCCAGTGTGTTTGCTCCTCGTGTGGGGCAGGAGACGTGCTGGTGAAAGTTTGGCAGGACTTTCTTTAGGTTTGCTTTGTTAAAATCGCCCGCGACAATGAATGCGCGTCGGGATGTTGGTTTATGGCGCCGCTGGCAACATCATGAAGGCCAGATAAAGCCAGCGCTGTGTCTGCCTGCGGTGGGATGTAAACGGGCGGTCGCGACAACCGCAGAAAACTCCTCGGCAGATAGAATGGGCGGCAGATGATTGTTAAATGTTCCAGATGAGGCGAGCAGGACCGCGAGAGAATGGTGATGTTCTGGGATCGCACCATTTCTTGTTGATCATGAAACACACTCCACCGCCTTTGGATTTACCGGCCTCGGCTGTTCTGTCCATCCGAAAAACAGAGAAGTTCTCCGGCGGCGTCACAGCTGTGTCCGGGACCGCGGGCGTGAGCCATGTTTCAGACAAACAATAGATATTACAGTCTCTCATGTCCCGTTGAAAACTTATCCTGGCTCTAAGATCGTCCATCTTATTATCCAAGGATTGAACATTTGCTAGAAGAATGCTCGGGAGAGGAGGTCTGAATGCCCTTTTCCTCAGTCTGTTACGGATACCAGCACGTTTCCCACGGTGTTTCTTTGTTCTACGCCGCTGGCTCTGTCCATTGTTCAACTCGCCGTTGCGAAGAATCTCAGATGGCCACAGAGGATCGGCGAAAGTGTCCTGAAACAGTCCAGTGTAGAGGTAACCAATGTCCAAAAGAGTTTTGCTGTCGTAGTAGATCAATGCAGATGATAAGTTTGTAAAAATTGAGAGTAAAAGAAAGTAAAATAGTAAATAAAAGCACAGTCTTCGCGGAGCGACCTGAACGGCGACCAAACACGGCGGCGCCATTTGAGAAAAGAGTAATTACCCATTTGATTGGGTAGTTCTGTGCTACCAAGATCCTGGGTCAGACGTAACAACCTAGTGTTTGGGTAGTTCTGTTAGCCAGATCCTGGGTCAGACGTAACAACCTAGTGTTTGGGTAGTTCTGTTAGCCAGATCCTGGGTCAGACGTAACAACCCAGTGTTTGGGTAGTTCTGTTAGCCAGATCCTGGGTCAGGACGTAACAACCCAGTGTTTGGGTAGTTTTTGTGTTACCCAGATCCTGGGTCGGACGTAACAACCCAGTGTTTGGGTAGTTTTTGTGTTACCCAGATCCTGGGTCAGATGTAACAACCCAGTGTTTGGGTAGTTTTTGTGTTACCCAGATCCTGGGTCAGATGTAACAACCCAGTGTTTGGGTAGTTTTTGTGTTACCCATATCCTGGGTCAGACGTAACAACCCAGTGTTTGGGTAGTTTTTGTGTTACCCAGATCCTGGGTCAGATGTAACAACCCAGTGTTTGGGTAGTTTTTGTATAAACCAGATCCTGGGTCCGTATAACACCAAAAACAAGAAAAGCCGGAAATTTCCATCAATGGTGGGGAAAGAGTTAAAGAAATGACAAGTAATGCACTGAATTAAATGTGAAATTTTGACATGCTCAGGAAAAAAGGTAGAAAAGCTGCACTTTTTTATACCCCAAATGGTAAATATTAGTATCTTAAAATATTAGTACCTTTTGAAAGTTTACACCACAGTGACAGCTTTTGTATTTTTTTTCTGATAGTGTAGAAAGACTGAAATACTACTCCAATTATCTTGGTTTACTTACAACTGTTTTCATGGTGTATATGCATGTATTTATGTTTGGTTTGGTTGTGATATAAAAGCCAAAACCCAGAACGTGGCTTCACACTGCCACATCCTCAAAAACTCAGTTTGGAAAGGCAAACTGAAAGAAACCAGTCCATCCATCCCTCTCTCACCAAAACACACAGAGTGTCTTTTGCCTGTCTTCACCTGCCCGCTACATTACTCGAGTCCTCAATCCTGTTTGGTTTAAGTGTGCTCCCCTTTGAAACCCCTGATCACTTATCTCAACCCCCATTCACCTCCCATCATCAAGAAAAAAAAGGGCCTGGAGAAGCCTCGCCTTCATCTCCCTTGTCCAGCCACACCCAGGGCTCCACCACAGCAGGCCTCACATCCAATCAAAGTTTTTCTTAAAGGGATAGTTCATGACTGAAGTAATTTTAAATCTAAAGCCACCATATTTGATTGGCAATATTAGCCTAGGGAATAAACAAATTACTTGAGCTTTAGTTTGTTCCTCACACAAAGCTATTGTATGATTTCAGAAGACTTAAAATACAGTGCAGAAGTAATATGGACAATGGGGCCCTATGAATTCTGCGATGTGGAAACCACAGACAAAATTACGGAATCCAGTCATTAAAATGGAATTTAGTGTATAACATGGAATGTCACGGAATTTGGCAAAATTTGGATAAATAACTTACTTACTTAACTTTATTTGTCCCATTAAGGGAGAATTGTTTTGTGAAATACAGGTAATCTGCATAACAAGATACCCACACCAATTCATAATCACACAGTTGTGTCTTTTGAACTAGAGTTAACAACCTTGTAGCCAGAGGAACAAAATAATTCTTATAGCGGTTGTATTTGAACCTTGGAGTACGAAAATGTCGACCAGATGGAAGTTGTTCAAATTCTGGATAAAGCACATGAGAAGGGTCCAAAGTCATTTTCTTTGCCTGTTTAAAAATAATTTTATTTTAAATATGGACTGTAGATTGGTGTAAAGCCCTAGACCAACCACTGTCATTGCTATACGCACCAAACGGTTCAACTGGGATCTAAGAGTAACTGTTATATTACCGAACCAGACCACTATACCATACAGTATGATGGATTCAATACAGGCATGATAAAACAGCAACCTGACCCTCTGAGCAACTCCAAACAGTCTGAGTCTCCGTTAAAAGTACATTTTTTGTTGCGCCTTTCGACACAGATTATTCACATGCACCCGCCATGAAAGTTTGTCATCAATAAGCAAACCTAAGTATTTGTATGAGGCAACCTGTCTAATGGGCTCTCATGATTGATGAGTGGTTGCCTACTAATTTGGCATCAAAAATCATTTTACTAACGTTTTTCTAATGTTAATTACGAGACTGTGTTTACTCCATGTAACAAAGTTAGCAATCTCTGTGGTATAATGTCTTTATCCTTATACAGAAGAATGGCATTGACAAGATCCTTATATACAAGAATGGCATTATCATCTATGAATTTTATGACGATATTCCCAGGATGGTGACTCTTGTATTAATTGGTGTACAGTGTACATTGGTAAAAGTTTTTTTTTACACTGTTAGAGACTTGGATTCCCATGCTAAACATGGCCAAAGTTTCACAAAATAAGTATGTTTGATGGACTATTTCTGTGCCAAAAATACTCCTTACGGTTTCCGTATATATTTATGTATGGGCCTACACTGTCAGAAAAAAGGTACATTGCTGTCACTGGGGCAGTACCCTAAGGTACAAAACCGAAAAGGTACTAATACGCTCTTAAAGCACTGATACGAACCTTTAAGGTACTGGTACGCTCTCTTAAAGCACTGATACAAACCTTTAAGGTACTAATACGCTCTTAAAGCACTGATACGCACCTTTAAGGTACTCATACGCTCTCTTAAAGCACCGATATGAACCTTTAAGGTACTAGTACGCTCTCTTAAAGCACCGATACGAACCTTTAAGGTACTAGTTCGCTCTCTTAAAGCACTGATACGAACCTTTAAGGTACTGATACGCTCTCTTAAAGCACTGATACGCACCTTTAAGGTACTAATACGCTCTCTTAAAGCACCGATATGAACCTTTAAGGTACTAGTACGCTCTCTTAAAGCACCGATACGAACCTTTAAGGTACTAGTTTGCTCTCTTAAAGCACTGATACGAACCTTTAAGGTACTAGTACGCTCTCTTAAAGCACTGATACGGACCTTTAAGGTACTAGTACGCTCTCTTAAAGCACCGATACGAACCTTTAAGGTACTAGTTTGCTCTCTTAAAGCACTGATACGAACCTTTAAGGTACTAGTTTGCTCTCTTAAAGCACTGATACGAACCTTTAAGGTACTAGTACGCTCTCTTAAAGCACTGATACGGACCTTTAAGGTACTGATACGCTCTCTTAAAGCACTGATACGCACCTTTAAGGTACTAGTACGCTCTCTTAAAGCACTGATACGGACCTTTAAGGTACTAGTACGCTCTCTTAAAGCACCGATACGAACCTTTAAGGTACTAGTTTGCTCTCTTAAAGCACTGATACGAACCTTTAAGGTACTAGTTTGCTCTCTTAGAAAAGCACTGATACGAACCTTTAAGGTACTAGTACGCCTCTCTTAAAGCACTGATACGGACCTTTAAGGTACTAGTACGCTCTCTTAAAGCACCGATACGAACCTTTAAGGTACTAGTTTGCTCTCTTAAAGCACTGATACGAACCTTTAAGGTACTAGTTTGCTCTCTTAAAGCACTGATACGAACCTTTAAGGTACTAGTACGCTCTCTTAAAGCACTGATACGGACCTTTAAGGTACTGATACGCTCTCTTAAAGCACTGATACGCACCTTTAAGGTACTAATACGCTCTCTTAAAGCACCGATATGAACCTTTAAGGTACTAGTACGCTCTCTTAAAGCACCGATACGAACCTTTAAGGTACTAGTTTGCTCTCTTAAAGCACTGATACGAACCTTTAAGGTACTAGTACGCTCTCTTAAAGCACTGATACGAACCTTTAAGGTACTAATACGCTCTCTTAAAGTACTGATATGCACCTTTTCACTTTTGTACCTTAGGGTACTGCCCCAGTGACAGCACTGTACCTTTTTTTTCTGAGAGTGTAAGTGACGTCAACAAGGGCGGAATTTCCTTGTACTGGCATTTGTCCCGGAAGGGCGCACGCACACGTCGACCAGAGTGAGAGAGCAAATGCATGCCCATCAACGCTTTGCTCGGCTTTAGGGAAGTCGTCGGCTGCGCTGCACAGGTAACAGGACTTCACAAAATCAACAATGTCACCAAAGAAGTGTGTTTTTGGTTGTCAGGGCATGACAACCCTGTACAGCTTCCCAAAGAACCCAGCGTTAAGGGGACAGTGGATGGGGTTTGTTTTTACGGAGCAGCAAAAGAGTTGTGCAAGTGTTTTTGTTTGTTCCCTGCATTTCGATTGTTTTATAAACCAGGCCCAGTTCAACTCCGGATTTCCTGATCGTCTAATGCTGAAGGATGGAGCGGTCCCAGTGATAAAGGTTCACGGTTAAGTGTTGGAATCGCAGGCGGTGAGTAAAACTGCTTCAAATGTCTGTGTGTTGTTGGCTATTGGTGCGTAAGTGCACATCAGTAAACAACATGATCGTGACTCTTTAGCTCCGCCCACACGATACGCCTCCAGCCGCTTGGTTTTATTCAGAAAGACTCGGTACAGCGCATCTTTCTTTTATAATTATGATAAAACTAAAGACTCTTTGGAGATATGAAGGATCAATACTACTTTATAGGTACTCAGGATTGACATGACATTAACAGAAACTGTGTGTGATACCCCCTCCCTTAAAAGGAAATGAGGGTGAAATATTAAAATTCCAATATAAATACACCCTTCTGCCAAAATGTATTCAGTTGGCATTAACACAGACAAAATTATCAAAGAAAGAAAGAAAAAGACAAAAAGGGGTTGACAGAAAAATGAATGCATTATTTTTCAATAGAATGGGGACAGACATTTATAACATCTTGAGCTGGTGTGGGAAAGTGTCATTTACTGTGAGTAAAACAGCAGGTAAAATGATCTTAACAGCAGACCCCCATCCCCATCCTGCCCCGTAAAAAAATAAAAAATAAAAATGTACCTGTATATTTCTCATTGGCCAATTAGGAAAATGAATATCAGTCACAATTTCTCAGTAAATGAAATGTCTCATGTCTCTTTTCCTAAGACTGGCCAAAGCATGTCTTACTTTTTCCATCCTCTCATGTGAAATCTGATCCCTTTCTTTTCCCTTGTCTTTCTCCCGCAAAGAGGTCGACTCATTTGGAAATGCTGGTCTGAGACCTAGTCTATTCTTGAACTTATTCTCTCAGACACAAAGAAAATCAATGCTTTTTAAAAATTAGCTATGCTCATTAATGATCATTTGGTTGATTGCAAAATTTTTTACTGATTTCAGAAACCTGGAGAACTGGGATAGGGAACATAACTTCCTCGCACAAGCGTTTAAGGATTAGAAACATCTTGAAGTGCTTAAGCAGATGGAGGCTTCAGGCGCTGGTCTGCTGTGTGAAACAAGTTTTGATAGCACAACATTTACAGCAGGACAGTGTGACTAAAATCTGAGGCAAGATGGCTGCTACACAACATATACAATGTGCTTTAAAACACTTTATTTTGCTGCATGAGCAAAACAAGACTGAAACAGCCACATAGCATGTACAGACCTTAAAACCCACTGATGTCATTTTGTGGTGGAAGATGCTCATTGAAGAGCTTGTCTAAATGCAGAAGCTCTAAGACATTTTATGCCTGCTGGTGTTTCTTGCTTTGAGAGGTAATTGTCTGGTTCAATATCTAAGAACTGCAACTAGTGAACGTGGACAGGTCACCACGTCTTTGTTTCATTCTCCGCCCTGTTTCTGACTCACAAAGACATTTTTACTCGAGAGAACTGTTCTCTGGTGTAGATAAAGCAAAGATTGTGACTTAGTCTCTCATCCCAGCTAAGAGAAATACATGTTCCAAATGTTTTGCTAAATGTTATTTTTGAATGTTCTCTGAACGTTTAAAATTACCCGCTTTTTTTTCTTGGTTATGCGAACATTAAGGGAACATTCCATTTCATCATTCTGCAAACATTACAGGAACATTTCAGAATGTTCAGAGAACATTCAAAAGTAACAATTATAACATTTAACCCCCTAACTGTCATCCCCCTTTTTGAGAATAGTCCAAACTTAAATGGTTAATTCAAGAATGCTTTGGATAGACCTAAGTTTGGTCTTGTTTTAAAGATTGACACTCAGCCGATTATTCAATTAAAGTATGAAAAAATGGAAGTTTAAATTTAAATATATATTTTACAAAATATTTTTACTCTAAAATTATTATAAAATCAAAGCCATATGTCTAACCAACTTGTGTTCCAAATTTGAAGTTCACAAAAATTCACAAAAAATAATTTTGGTTAGGCGTAATACCAAAAATAGCCACCGGGTGACATACACATTAACAGTGATTTTTTTAATGTGTTCTCCTGTGATAAATGAAAACATTTCGGTCCAAATATCCCTTCTGTCACAAAATATGGAACCTTGAGACTCCAATGGTTGAGCTTGAGACCTTTCCGATGATATGTGTTTTGCCAAGATTAGAAAAGGCTTTGATTATCAAGAAAATAAATTCTCACGTCTCATTTTTACCAAAATTGACAAAATTCAATATAAACCTTTCTTCAATTAAATTCAAACCTTTCTTATAAATTTCACAACAAAGAGTTGTGCTATCCATATTAAAGCTGCCACCTGTAACTTTTTTGGGTTAAAAAATAATTCCAAAATAAATTTTTGATTTATACATACAGTACATAACCAGCCAGTGTTCAACACTATCTGCTTACCGTAGCTCGATTTACAACGGTGAGCTTGTAATAATGTTTTTAATTCCAGTGGTACTGGTGGATTTCCGCGGGAAATTCAAGCATATCTTTACGTCATTACATCACATCTGTACACATAAAGAAGGTGTCCCAGCTATTAGGCTATATTGCGTGTTGCGTGTCATACTTTCAAACAGTAGAATCTGCGATTCCGAATGACAGTATCCACACCGGCACGGAGACTGACAGCCGCACATTCTCCTCAAAACATTGGATTCATCTGCGCTGTGCCGTGCCGATGTACAATTCACGTAAAGTTGCTAATACCGCGAATAACTGCAATTGCAGATTTCGAACAGAGATGGCGACAAAGGAAAAATTACAGACTGCAGCTTCAATGTTACAGCACTGTTCTGTAATTGAATGTGTATTTTTTAACACATAAAACATAACTTTATTATGTTTTCCGAGCTATGAAAGAAATAACTAAAAACAGAATTAAGCAATACAAAATGTCCTATGGGATATCCCAGCTAACAGGGAATGTTCTCAATTTTTCAATTAAAATATGTAAAGATGATTCAATTCAATTTGATGTAATTTTACTTTTTAATTGAAATGTAAAAAAAAAAAAAAAAAAAAAAACAACGTTTTTTTGAGTGTGGAATGTTTTTTCCTGAAATGTTGAACATTTATTTAGTTTTTTATCAGCCTTTTTCATATCACATATTTTAGTAATTATCATAAATTGGGTATCATTCGAAAGCTTAAGAAATCAGAAGAACTCAAGACGTAGCGTTACCATAGAAACGGTACTTTACATTCTTTTAATGGGCTCCTCCCCTAGTGGGCGTTGTCAGGTTTCATATCACAAAAACAGTCATTTTGATTGTAACTTCTCAAACTTTTGTTCTTTTTTTTATTTTTATTTAAGCTAGTTATCATTCAAAACAATCTTCATTATGTTAAATGAATGCATTAAAATAGACATTAATGATTCATGATCCTCATGGAGTCTGTAGATGCAGACTGGAGTGCTTGCATTGGTACTGAGTCAGAAGGACACTTTGAGAGATATTTTAAGAATAATGAATGTAAAACAGACGTTGGTCTTCATCATCCAGAGTCATGTCATTAAAGTTGACACTATAAAAGGGATGTGGTTATACAGTAAGAGTATGCGGAGATGTGCAGGTGAACAAGAACTGCTGGGAACAAGAATTGTTTCTGGTTTTAAACCTGATTTCAATCTCAAGCACAATGCTTTCTCAAGTGTTTCAGAAACATTGCTAATGCTTATCATTGCTAATGGTGGGATTCACAATGCTTCAGCATGTTTCCAATATGTGTACACCTAAAACTTTCCATCTGCAAAGAAGGCAAATGACAGCTCCAGATGTTTTCAGTAGCAGAACCAGACTCTCTCACTGCCTCTCTATCTCCCTCTGTTGTCTGCAAAGTGCCAGTTTCAGGACAAATCTGGCACCAATACTGCTCTTTTCCAAACTGAACTCAATTTACACTCACCTTCCCTGAGGCTATAAACTTACTAGGATTGTAATTTGATATAATTCATTGCAAATTGCATACTGAAACAAAATGTCAAAATGTTTTGTGTTACCTTTGCTTGCTTCATGAATTGCTTTCTTTTATATATATATATATATATATATATATATATATATATATATATATATATATATATATATATATATATATATTTAATTTTTTTATAAGGGCCCATTCACACCAAGGATGATAACTATTACGATAAAGATATAGTTCTAAAAATCGCTATAAGTATAAAAGAGTAGCTAGTCCACAGCACAACGAAATATAACGACACTTTCAGAACAACTTTTACAGCTTATGAACGATAAAAACTCTAATATAAAACTATTATAATATATTGACAGCCAATCAGAAACCATCCTGCTTTAACGAGCTCCAGCATTTAAAGTGACAGACGACAAAACTGCAGCATACATTGGTGTGGATGCTAATATAGCTACTGGTCTTTATAGCCATCGTTTATGGTGTGAACAGGCCTTTACTGTTTCAATTTTGCATTAAATAGCCTAATAATACAATTCAATTGCAGATATGTTGTGGAAGATGAACTTTAGATAGTATTTCATATTGCAAACAAAGGAATTACTATCAAATCAGTGTCAATAAGCGGCATTTTTTTTGTCATTTTATACATGATACATGTTCTCACTTTACTGTATACAGTCACTCCACACTAGTCACAGGAGGTCAGTATGTGTGAGCTTTTTCCTCTGTAATAACAGTGAAATCTGCGATAGAGTCAAGACTTTGACATTGAAATTGACTTTCACTAGTTTGCGTGTGCATCATTGAAAGTACAGATTGGTAAAGGCAGTCTCAGGATAGCACAAGCACAGACACGTATCAGAATCACTGACAGGTTAAACAATTTGTTCAAGACTCATTTGTGTGCAAGACACTTAATATGAGCTTCCACAGCTTATTAATGAGTAGGCAACTTCCCTACACAACGTGCAACATGACAACGTTCATGTGAATTTGAATGATATTGACACTCTGGATTAGGGATACCATTTTTTCAGAACCGATGCGATACCAAAAATTCCTAGTATCGGCCGATACCAGTACCAATCCGATACCAATGCAGTTTTGTTTAAAAACTGTAGAATTTCTATACCTCATTGTGTTGAACTGCTGCCGATGATTACATTTTGTGCCGATATATCAAATAGTTTAAAAGATATTGCAATGTATGACAAATTTCAAAATGGCAGACCAATGTCGATATCCACGGATTCAAAAGTAATGAGCAAAAATAGGCATTTTTCAGATCTCGTGACCCGTAGGTGATGGGGTGGGAATCTCTAGGCACCTCATGATTCCATTCGATTATGATTCAGAGGGCTGCGATGCGATGATAAAACGATTATCGATGCATCTTTTTTTCTATACAGATTTTTTTTTCTCCCTTGGTACTTTTAAAGCAAAGTATTTGTAATGACCCATAATGAATTTACTTCCAATATCTTGTAGTAATAAAACAAAAGGAAGTGATTTTACAAGTCAACAGGAAGGTTAAATTTGCCAGAATTTGCAAAGAACCAACAGGAAAAGTGTCCGTAGCAGCATACTTGTAGTAAATTAATACAGACTTCAGCATATTCTGAATCACTAACATAAAGTAATAACTAAAACCCTCCTGTTATGTGCAATGAGCAATATAATCCTTCAGACAAAAAATAAATAAATAAATAAACATTTTGCTGTACCAAAATCACAGCTTTTATACCAAAATATAGAATTCTGTACCAGCAGCTTGTGGACTCCAGCATATTCTGAATAACTAACATCCAGCTGCTCTTATACACAAATAAATCAACTTCAAACTAAATCCTGAGCGCAGACCATTTTTTTGCTGTATACCACAATCAAAAACAGCTTTTATGAAATGAACATCTCAACACTAAATGAACATCTGCAGAGAATACGGACGCAAATCCTTGCCATAGAGCAACTACCGATAAAACCGAGCTTTGGAAACGTGTAATATGGTTACTCATGTTTGTCACGTTTTGAAAATACTTTAGTTTAGTTTGACACAACTTGCATATAGTGTGGCTCTTGTCCAGGTCATTTTCCCCTTCAACTTCATAGAAGCCGCTTCCATATGCATATGTTGATTACTTCATCAACATTCAGAAAAAAAAACAAAAAAAAAACAATACATTTGTAAATCGATTCAGAATCATCCACGTCCACATCACGATGCATCTAAGAATCAAATTTTTCCCCCACCTCTAGTAAAATTTGGCATGGACCCTCATATCATGGCTCCGATGAAGTGTACCAAGTTTCTTTTCGATAGATCAAAGTTTGGCCGAGATATAGCATCTGATCTAATTTTTGGGTCGCCAAATTCTGTTCAGACATTTCTGTGCGGCTCGGTCCAGAGATCAAAATTTGAAGGAAGAGTAAATCTTTTCAAAATGGCCACTACTGTAATGGGCGAAGCCTTCATGTAAGATGTTGAATGTGATCTGTATGATGAGAGGAATCAGGTTTACTAAGATTCATTAACAAGGGTTCATTAAAAAGTGAATTTTTGAACTGGTGGTGGCACTGTAGAGTTGGTCTTAGAGACCCCAAATTTGGTCAGATTACTATTCATTACCATCTCTACAATTGTCCCAATTGTCATCATTTTCCTACTTACGGTTCATAGGGTCGCCCAAGAATCCCATGGGGGAGGAATGATAATAAAGATTATGAGGAATACTAACAGGGGCTACAGTCGCTTCAGCCTTTTCAGACAGCAAAGAAAGATTTTCAGACTGTCTGGTCGAGAGTTTGACAATGATTTACTGGCTTTGTGGAAATTCAACATTGTGTTCAGTTATTTACGAGAGGCTGTTGCGTGATTTACGGTGGTCTGGCGTTGGTCATGTCTTGAGATGTGAACTACAGACAGAACCTGCTTGAAACTGAACTACTTTCAATGCCTGTACTCTCTAAACCTCTATGAAATACTCGGTAACCCTTTAGTATGGGCAACACATATTCACTATTAACTACGACTTTTGCCTCAATAAACTCCTAATTTACTGCTTATTAATAGTTAGTAAGGTAGTTTTTGTAGCGTTAAGGTATTGGGTGATTAAGGATGTAGAATATGGTCATGCAGAATAAGGCATTAATATGTGCTTTATAAATAGTAATAAACAGCCAATATCTTAGTAATATGTATGTTAATAAGCAAATAGTTAATAATTGAACCCTAAAATAGAGTGTTACCAAATACTCTATGCAAACAGGCACTAAGGGCCTGTCCACATGGAGACGCGTTTAGCTGTATACGTAAAAATGTGGTATCGTATCAGCATTTTGTCCAGATGGATCCGGTGTTTTGGAAGCATGAAACCGATATTTTTTGAGTGGATAAATCTGAAAATGACACACTTGCGTTTTCATGTGTACAGCCAGTCTGTATATTTTGTGAAACAATGATGTCATTACATGTCTCGAGGTTTATGCGTACGCTGCAAGTCTGGCATGCATACTACAACGTTTGGTTTCATGTGTACGCAGATATTTCTCGAGATGAGGGAAAAAAAAAGATTGGATAGGAAAGCTCTGGCTTCGTGTGGATGTGGCCTAAAGCACATGCACAGTAATGTGTACATTATTTTAATAAATCATGAACATGTATACAAAGAATTAAAGTAATTTATATTAGAATTAACAGGACATACACTACCCTTCATAAGTTTGGGGTTTTTTCAGCATTATTCAGCGTCACATGATCCTGATGAATAGAAAGTTCAAAAGAACTTTCAAAAGAACTGTACAAAAGTATTAATTTCTTGAAGAAAAAAAAAAACCTTAACCGAAAAGGTACTTCTACTCAATGGCGGTAAGTATTAATTGCCATCTAATATACAGTGAAGAACTAATATAATTAAGACAATATCTATATAGACAATTACAGGCAATGTTTAATACCCTGAGAGTGAGAGAGAGAGAGAGAGAGAGAGAGAGAGAGAGAGAGAGAGAGAGAGAGAGAGAGAGAGAGAGAGAGAGAGAGAGAGAGTAATCATCATTGATAACATCTGACCGTTTTAAAGGATGCAGGAAGACAAATAACAGAGAGCATTTTCTGAGGGAAAGAGTGAATCACGACTCATAAAATAGGCAGAGGTTAAATGCAGCTCAACCATAATCCTCTCTGCCTTTAAAAAGTCTCTTCAAGCCATTAAAAAGATCCTTTCCAGTAAACTCATAAGTTATTATGCTTCAGTGAAGTGCTATTGTTTGCAAGATACTTATTACTTGCAGAATAGCTCTGTTTTTCTAATACATTGGGTGTCAAACAATTTTTCTAAAGAACAAAAATGCGGCACTGGATTTTTATCCCTCACACAAACACGCACTGTTTTTGGACCTTTTTAGCCAAGACCCCTGTCTGGGTGTAAGCTGTAAGACCGCCTCCATTACGGCTCAAAAGGCACTGAAGTGTGTCCAGAGAAAACAGTTCACACACCACACACACACACACTCGCATCACTTTCCTACTGGGACGACACGCTCTGCACTAGAGGAAGAGTTGACAGATACCGGATACAGGGACACACTCGTTCATACAACCCCCACTGACAAAATAAACTTGACTTCATACACTAACAATAATGGATTTCCCTGTGAAATGTGAAGATATCTTTAATGCTTAACTTAAATTATATTCTCATTATTCTAAAATGAGTGCATAAGTGCACTGACAGTTTCCTTCCACATCTTCCAAACACACAGCAGTCTGCTCTTTTAAAGCGAAATTACTCTATGCTCTACACACTGCCGAATAATTCAGTAAAGTGCAACCGTGCCCAGCCCACACACTTTTTAAGTGGCTTTGGTTCTGGAAGTTTGAAGCAAAAATGTATATGAAAATAAGACAAAAGGACAAAAGTATAAGACAGATATATATATATATATATATATATATATATATATATATAGATAGTACTTTTTTTTATCCTATTTCTATTATAATTTCCTCCTTGTGTTTTTAACTGTGAATTTGCACTGTCCATGGAGCGGACCTGTTTACATTTCACTGCCGGTTGTATATTCTGTATATAACTGTGTATGTGACAAATAAAACTCTTGAATCTTGAATCTTGAATCTCAGTTGTAGTCTTATAATTCATATGATAGACAATGGAGAAATGTAAATCTATTGATTTAAAGATGTTGATTGTGTATATAAACCAAATATTTTTAAGTTGACTGTATATATATATTTATAGAGAGAGAGAGAGAGAGAGAGAGAGAGAGAGAGAGAGAGAGAGAGAGAGAGAGAGCACATTTGTAGTGATTGTAATAAATAGTAATCTGACCAACTTTGGGGTCTCTAGGACTAAGTCTATAGCGCAACAGTTAAAAAATTTATTATTTTGGTGCAACTGTCTTTGATTGGTGGAGATTTATTTGCAGAATCGTGGGGGATGTTAGACTGGGTAAACCCAGCCTGATCTGCTGGCGATTTGATTTTGCCCTGCAGCTCAGGCTGGAAACCTGCACATTAATTTATCCTGCTTCTGTTACACTTTTGCGGGAACCAATCACAGACTGGCTTATCCAGCTGGCGTGCTATTGGCGGGTTTAACACAATGACGGATAGAGAAGCGATGGATCGATGCCCGTTGATCACGCCTCTTGTGGTCTGATTGGTTGAAGGACTATCCAACTGCGTACAGAGTCATTTGAACTATGCCTGTTGATCACGCCTCTTGTGGTCTGATTGGTTGAAGGACTATCCAACTGCGTACAGTCATTTGAATTATCCTCGCTGATCACGCCTCTTGTGGTCTGATTGGTTGAAGGACTATCCAACTGCGTACAGAGTCATTTGAACTATGCCTGTTGATCACGCCTCTTGTGGTCTGATTGGTTGAAGGACTATCCAACTGCGTACAGTCATTTGAATTATCCTCGCTGATCACGCCTCTTGTGGTCTGATTGGTTGAAGGAATATCCAACTGCGTACAGAGTCATTTGAACTATGCCCGTTGATCACGCCTCTTGTGGTCTGATTGGTTGAAGGACTATCCAACTGCGTACAGAGTCATTTGAACTATGCCCGTTGATCACGCCTCTTGCGGTCTGATTGGTTGAAGGAATATCCAACTGCGTACAGAGTCATTTGAACTATGCCTGTTGATCACGCCTCTTGTGGTCTGATTGGTTGAAGGACTATCCAACTGCGTACAGTCATTTGAATTATCCTCGCTGATCACACCTCTTGTGGTCTGATTGGTTGAAGGAATATCCAACTCCGTACAGTCATTTGAACTATGCCCGTTGATCACGCCTCTTGTGGTCTGATTGGTTGAAGGACTATCCAACTGCGTACAGAGTCATTTGAACTATGCCCGTTGATCACGCCTCTTGTGCAGTAGAAAATACAGAGCAGACTTCCCAGACCAATGTTCAATCTTAAATTGAGCTTGGTCTGGTGATAGCCAGACAAGGGTAATGTTGTTTAATGATTATTTAAAAAATAAGTTGAAAATGCAGATTTGCAGAATCTGATTGGCTGAGTGGCAAGTCTTTGGATGTTCGTATACTATTTGGGAAGTCGTAATTACAATGTCAGTTGCATTCAAAACGCTTTGGTAAGAGCAGGATGTCAATGTAACTTTTCTAAATACAGCAATGTTTTATAACTTTAGTTTCAACATTGGAAGAACTGTTGATTTGAAACATGGCAGAAACACTAATCCACAGAAGACTAGACAATATATCTGTAATGTGTACACAGGGTTCAGCGAGCAAAAAGCAAGTCTGTGGAGAAAAAACACTCAACTTTTTCAAATTTTTATTTGTTTTGTATAAAAAACTGATTAAAAAAAGGGATACTCCCTTTGTTGTGTTTAGCTGTTAAACAAATGTTTTACGTGTCTGTTTACCGTTCCAGACAGACTTACGTTCACAAGTAGTTCGGTCCTTTACAAGAGTGAAAACTGCACTCTCACCTCACCAATATGCTTTCACATAGCCTAACTGTATTTTCGAATAAACCGTACTGTGTGAACGGAATTGTAGGCTACTTAAAAACTAGTTTCGTCTTGCATGTTGGCATGTTTTCATGTGTGATTTCAGTCACTGACAGAGACGGAGATATGACGAAGCTGTGTGTCACTGAAGGTATTAGATGCACTGCTGGAGCTGCTGTCGACAGTTTTGTGGTCTTCGAGCGACTCAAATGCCCCGCTCCCATGTTGTCAATAAACACCGGCTGTGTGAACGCATCTCGTCTGTCTTTAGGTTAAATCCTTCCACCAGAAGGTGGCGCCAAGTGACCGTATTTATGAGTGAGTCATTGAATCATTCACTCAACCGATTTGTTCAAAAACACTGATTCATTGAAGAACGAAACACCACTACGAATCATTCCGTTCGGTAAAGCAGAGCAGAAATAGACAACGTAACTGTCAATATTATGCCTAAATATAACTTGTATTGAACTGTTATGAGTAATATCACACTCAAAACTGTGTTGTTAGTCAGAATATCATTGTGATATTGCTAAATTGTATCAGACATGGCATCACAAACAGAATGCAGGGCTTTATATGGCATATGTTATAGTTTATCAAGTGCTCTTTTTAACCCTTATTTTAATAGCAGAGAATGTGCAGTAATTGCAGTTCCCACCCAAACCGTTTCAATACAATTTATGTGATAGTGCAGAGACGGCTTAAGTGAGGCTTGCTGTCAGCGGGTGGTTATTTAGTTGAAGTAGGGGCTGTGTCTGTTTAGAGAGGGGGTATTTAGTGTGATTGTTGTCTGCAGCAGATTAGTGTGTGACAGCAGGGGTGTGTGTGTGTGTGTGTGTGTCTACGCGTGTGTGACTAATATCTACACTGTTTGTGGGTATAGCATAAAAAATTGAACATCACGATTTTGTACTGTATGTCTTAAAAATATTTAGCTGTTTTGAAGTTCACTGCGGTGAAGAAAATAGTACCTATATTCAATATTTCCATGGAATACATCAGGGGTGGCAAACTCTGGTCCTGGAGAGCTTCAGTCCTGCAGAGTTCAGCTCCAACCCTTCAGACCTTGATTAACTTGTTCAGGTGTGTTTGTGACCGGAGTTCGCCACCCCTGGAGTACATGAACAGATAAAAAGTTTAAATGCAGTCACTTTGGATAAAACATCTGCCCAAATGCATCAGCCTACTGTGGCTACTTAAAATTTATTTTCATCTAACTGGGCATTAGTTTGCTGCTTATTAACATTCACAGTAAAAAACGTACTTAGTTCAGTTGCCTTAATTATAACTTAATTGTATCAAGTTGTTCTTACTTAAACCATTTAAGTTTTGCCAACTTAATTATATCTGTGATCTGTGGAAGTGTACTCCCAGAGTGCATTGCAGCATGAATAAATTAATTGCTTTATTTTACAATTTTATTTTACAATTTTAGAAAGATAATTGCCCCGCCTCAAAAACCTTTTGCCCCGCCTGTTTTGTATTTTATTTTGTATTTTTTGCTTTGCAAAATGATACTCAAAACAGTCAAGTAATGTTAACTTGGGTTTTATGAGTAACAAAGGCATAGCATGCAAACAGTACAGATTACTACATTTTTAAAGTTCAACAAATTATTGGACATTAAGTAAACTAAAAAAGTGTTAGTAAGAACAACGGTTGGATTTTTACAGTGATAACACGACAAATGGAAGGGCAAATAATGTGGTAACACTTTATTTTGATGGTCCACTTTAGACATTGCTAACTAGAAGTATACTATAAGCAACTACACTGTAACAAAATGTTATGTGCTATTTACTGTAAAAAAATTATGGCAACAGTATTACACATCATATTTTTGAGTAGTTTTTAAGGCTTATTTTTAATGGAATCTACCTAAATAAATCATGTAAAATCTCCTTAATTATTTAGTCTGTGAAACAATTAATTTAATATTTTTAGTGAAATGTGCTTATTTATTATGTTGACTTAAAAAAGGATATAAAACAGAGGAAATGGAAACAACCTGTTTATATTTGACTTGAATTACGTTATATAATTAATAGACCGCATGCTGCTAGCACAGCACACGTAGAAACCGCACTAGCATTAGCAACATGCTTTATAATGTTAGTATACATGCAGTTTTCCACAACATAACCAAAAGCTCTACTCTTCTGCGCAATGGTAACGGTCAAAACTTCAACATGACAGAAACTCTTTCAAATGTCAAACATAACTGAACATTAAACATTAACAGATGTTTCCCTTCACTCAGAAACATAACACTTAATTTCAACTCTTCAATATTAACTCTCCATTTCCAGCCATATGCAAAGCATGCTGGGAACTAACAGTGGTGTCTCTAAATAAAACTGCACAATTGAGCTAATTCTCAACAGGTAGCCTTTTTTCCCTTCATTTTATCAGCTTAATAATTCCTCAATATTCAAGCCTCAAAATTTCCTTAAAAAATACTAAAATGTATCTCTTGGTTTTATTAGTGAAATGTTCTCAATATTTTCTATGCAACACTGAACCACAATTTATTAAGAAAATATACACAATTTATTTTGTGAAAATTACAAGACCCATGATTATTTTTTTACAGTGTACATGCCCACTTATTCGACAGAACCCATAACACCTCAAGTAGATTCTAATGGAAATTTATTACAAGACTACTTTTTGAAACTTTTAGAAAATCAATATAACTATTATGATTCCCATCTGTAAAAAATAAAATGCTACTGTAGGATAATAGAATTTAAAGTCCTCATGAAATCAAAATGGACCCCATTTACTACATATTAAAGGTCTTAGGGTGAACAATTAATCCGTGTGTTACATGTTGTGTTCTCCTGTCACATGTTCCTTTGTTCTGTTTTCCCGCCACTCCTGCGTTTCCATGGTCACCCTCATTATGAGTTCATTTGTCCCAGCTGTGTCCTGTTAATTAGTCTAGTCATCACCTTGTTTCCCCTGTGTATTTAAGCCCTCTGTGTGCCCTTAGTGTTTGTCAGTTCTCGTTCACGTTTGTTGGTGTTTTCTCTGTCTGTTTCCAGAGTTTATGATTAAAGTTCCGAGTTCTCCTTCTCCTTCGCCTTCGTGAGTTTGTTCGACACCAAATCCGTAACACCGTGCAAGTTAATACACAGAAAAAAATAGTTTGTCGTGGTAATCTTTAATCAAAATCTGAAAAGTAACGTCTGGAAACGGCGTTCCTTCTCAGATGATGTCAGTTTGATGGCTTAGGTTTGAAAATGCGTAACCACGCCCCCTCCAGCCGTTAGTCTGCTATGAGCGAGAGATGGAGAGGAGCGCTGAAGTCAAACCCTGCCCTCTGTTCAATATTCCCTTTCACTTGGAAATACGTCACAGCACTGAAGAAAACTCACTGCTACTTCCGGTTCACTGGGACTTTAAAGAAAATCAACGATACAAGGTTTCTGTGAAAAATTGCACAATGTCCAGTAGAACTCAGATAATAACTTTTTTTTTTTTTTTAAATGCATTGATTTAGGTTTAGGATTCATATTTGATTCCATTTAGATCTTCTATAATTACAGATACTCCATTAGAAACCCTGTATGAAGAATCTTCA